>VZTI01004497.1:411684-466696 GCA_013397865.1 Struthidea cinerea
AAAAAAAAAAAAAAAATCCCGTGTCGCAGGATTAACCTCTTGTACTCATAGTTGATGGAAAATAAAAATTGATGCAGCCTCAAAGATATCTTCTGACTATATGTAGCAGTCGTGGTGATAATAGTAATAGGGGGTGTTATTGCCAAATGTGCCTGATTTGGTCTCTTAAATACACATAAGAGCCAGCAGATGGGTTTCCATTATGCCATTGGTTTACTGAAACTGTTTAATTGAGATAGAGAAGCTATATATGAGGATATATTAACGCATAGGCTTTTTAATGGGTCTGTTGAAAAAAAAAAATATTTTAATACTAGGCGAAGTTACTATTCCAATGTCAGCAAAAATTTGGAGATTGTTGCTGCTTTTGGTGAGGTGAGCTCTAGCAGGTGTGGCTGTTGGTCAGGACTGGGGGGCTGCACTGGGCAGCTCCACTGACCAGCCCTGGGCAGCTTTCCAGGGGGAATGGGAGGGACTTGGGCATCTTTAGAGCTCCAGTAATCTCAGTGTTTGTATCTTCAGGAATTTCAGAAAAACAGCAATAGATACTTTTTACTGTTTTAAACAAAATGTATTCTACAGCACGCAGGCAAAGCTGTATTTTTTTTCGTCATGGGTGTTGAGCTCTGTATTTAATAAATGCTATCAAAATAACAGTGGGATGTGAAATATACTGTTGTGTCTTAATAGAAGTGCTATCCATTTGCTGGCAGATCATAGTGATGTGTTACTATGGTGGCTGGAATGGTTTTTGTCACATCTGTTGCAGGTTTGGCTGCACTGTTGTGGCTGATGTTGCCTTCTGGGAAGATATCCTGACTGCAGATTAGACCCTTTTGCTGGATTTACATGTTTCTAAAGTTAGGTGTGGGTACAGAATAGTTCTCAGGCAGGTATCTTGTGCTAGACCCTACCTGGTGACCCTTCTTAGGACTTGTTTTTCGGATCAGATTTAATGTGTTTCCCCTAAAGTGTTCCCAGTGATAATGGCTTTCCTGTGTGCTGTGTTTGACCATGTTACACCCAAGAGGGTGCTCAAGGCAGCAATATGGAGAGGCTGATACACAGGCTACAGCAATCACTGTCTGACAAATCGTAGGAGATACAAATATCTGGGCCAAATAATGCCAACTGCTGTGTGTGTAGCAAAGGTGAACACATCCAAGTGTGTCCTGTCTGCATGTCAGCAGTCTGTGCTCTTGAAGTATCCCAGCAAGTAGCTTGTTTGGCACATGCTGAGATGCTTGGCAATACAAGTCTTCAAATCAAATGGAAGTGTTAGTATTAATTTTTGTCAGTAATGTTGTGCCTCCTTTGTATGATCTGTGAAAGGATACTTGTGTTTCCTGCTCCTTTGACTACTTTTTGAGGTGATAAGGGAGGTGTCTGTGGAGGGACACAATGCAGGGCAGGCAAAAAACCTGGGGATAGGAGGAAGCCTTGCTAATGTTAAGAGATTAAGAAACAATAAACAGAGCTAGAAAACAATTGATAGGGAAGATTTAGCTGTGATATAAGACTTGAAGGTCAAAGGCATGGACTTTGGTCAAGCTATAAATGCCACCCCCCAGTCAATTACTCCCACTCCCAAATCCTGACCTAATGGTCAAGTGAGTGGTAATGCCTGCAGAGCATCCTGGAGCATCTTAGGAATTTATCTTTCTCTAAATAGCAAGGCCTTTGACATGAGATAACATCAAGAATAGTCCTTCATCCAGCATTATTTTCTGGCTTTTAGAGATATTTAAAACAACTTTGTCAGCTACCAGAGTTTAGCAGAGGTGAACTTCTGAGATACTTCTGTGGTCCTTCCAGTGGTGTGCTGAGTGACAAAGCAAGGAATGGTGAGCTGGCAGTGGAGTGAAAGTATGGCATGGGATGAATGCAGAGAGCCTGGGAATAACTGTTGCCCTGGACTTCTTAGAGCTTTATTTTTCCTTGATATTTTAAAAAATTGAGAACTTGTTCTGCAGCAGTTAGAACAAAAGACGTGCATCTGGGAAGGATTTGTGCAGATCCAGGCATTTGGTCTCACCTGAGGAAAATTCAAGGTCAAGCTAGTGTTAGTTACCTAATTTAAAGATGCAGTCTGGTTGTGAATGTTGTTTTTTCTTTTTTCAGCATGAAATATTACTAAACTTGTACCACTCATCCAGCTCTGTTTGTTGGCAGTATGTGGTTCTGCTACTATATAATTTATCAAATTGACTTTTTTTCCTTTTAATTGCAATTACTGGTCTAATTAACAGTATCATTAACCCCCCACACCCATTTGGAGCAGTAGAAACTGCAAGGTGTTTTGTCCTCTTGGTAGTGCCAGCACACAAAGAATGTCAGTTGAAATGACGGAAGTTCAGCACTGAAAAACCAAGCCATGGGCCTGGCTTTAAGTTCCATGTGTTTTTCCTGCCTCCTGTATGTGATGTTGTGCATGTCTGTGCTCCACTCTTTCTACAAACAGTAACAGTGGCAGGGCTGATGTCACAGCATGACCTTACCCTGTGCAGTGAGTTTCACAGCAGATGGTTATGAATGGGAGGTGCCTGCTGAGTGTGAGTACGGGCTGATGGTTTTGTTGGATCCTACTCCAGATCCTACTCTTCTTCCCAAGACACGACTGTAGATGTCAGTGTTTAACTAGCACAGTGCTACTGACTGCCCTGCTGAGAGAATTTCAGTCAACATTTGAATCTGGCTTTTCACTGCAAGGGGACAAATGTGCTTTCCAAAATGGGACTTGGTGTCTGAAAAGAGAGGTCTTGTATACTTCAATGAAATAGTGCTGGATTTTATAGCCAGTTTTTCCTCATTCTTAATGAAATTCCCTCTCTGACCTTGTATCTTCCCACAAAAAACCTCCAAATTCAATTACAGGCTTGTAAAAACCTGCTGTAGATTTGAAACTCTGGGTTTCAGGTTCTTTTGACATGTGGCCATACTGTATTGCCAAATTTTATTCACAAGAAGCATAGAATAGTTCTGCATGCTTTTAGTGTTTCCTGAGTTTGTAAATAGTATTTTGATCAAGGACTTGTATAGTTCAATTAATGTTTCTAAATGGGATAACTGAAGACCAGAGAAGGCTCCTGTTAATAGCAGAAGGCTGTAACTGTAGAACATGATGATTTTTGAGCAATAGATATATCTTTAATTGTATAATCTCATTAAGGCCTGATTTTTTAAAAAGACTGATTTGAAGGGAACCGAGCATTCTAATTAGATTCTCTTTTGCCAAACCCAAAATGTGTTTTGAATATGAAGATGGGGTAAAATTATCAAGTTTTGGAGCATATGATCAGTTGTGGAGATGAATTCTTGTGTTATGTGAAGGCTACTGGTTAAAATATATGTAACAAGTACATCCTATTTCCAAAATAGGTATGCTGCCAGTATTCCAATGTGAAACACAGTTAATTTATACTCCTGTGTCTGATTTTTTCAATATAGCAGGCATTGCATTTTATACTGGACTTCCAGGCAACTGCATCCATCCAGTGAAATCTTTCAGTTAATAGAACAGGGTGCAAATAGGACTTGAATGCAACATGTTCTGACTGCCCAGTACCAGAAGTAAAGCCTTGCAGAGAGCTTGTTGTTGCATACTCACTTTTGTGGGTTTTTTTCAGAATTCTAGTTAAAATTTAAACAGGTCAATAATATTGCCAGTTGTAATTGAAAAAGATGAAGAATTCCAATAAAAAGAATTATAGGCAAGATTTCTCGTGGAAGAAATGTGTTGGTAAGCTTCCCCATAAGAAACTCTGAAAATGCTATAGGTGAGAGAGGGCAGTCCTTTAACTTGTCTTGGTATTTCTATGCCTGGTGTGGGGGAAATGTAGAAAAACCAAATTCATCTGGTTGCAATTTTTATGTTGAGATTCCTAGTTGCGGAAGATTTGTCCGAATTTGGCCAGATGGTGCTCTCAAACACTGCAAAATTCCAGCTGGGATGGGACTTTACCACCTGTGTCCTAATCTCCCTGACTATTGCAGAAGGGGGAATGTCAGACTGGTATTGCCTTCCCTGAGATCCTCGCTTTGCTCTCTGGAGACTTGTGCCTTGGGTGTGGAAATGGTGGCTGTGGGCTTTGCATTTGGGGGGACAGGAGTGCAGAAAATGGGAATGGAGTGTCTACAAGAGACTGAGTCATTGGAAGTTGCTTCCAGTGGAGAACATAAATGCTACTTAACAAGGACCTGAATTGATTTTTTCTGGAATATTGCGTACAAATCTGATGACCCATGTCCAAGGAAAATAAACTGGTGCAAAGAAAGCTTGCTAATATGATAAGGAAAACAGAGAGCTTACTTTATGGGAGGAGACCAGAAGAGGTTGGCTTGTTTGCTAAGCATAGTATTGCAGAGGCCAAGAGGGGGATATGTTTGCCTATAAATATATCTAGGAGATAAATATCAGGCAGGGAGAAGGCTCCAGCTGGACACCAGCTAAAGCTTAGTTCCTAGTAATGGCTGTTGCCTTTGCAGGGGTATAAAACTCCTATTGTTTTGCTGGCTATGAAAGCAAAAGCCCTGGTGTTGCTGTCCAAGGGCAGTGGTGGAACATGAACCACAATGTTGAAGGTGGTGATCAGTCAGCAAAGGACTCACAAATGAAGGGGCCTATGATCCTTTAGAGCAGGTTTCAGGGGAGGGGGACAGACTAGCCCTTTGACCAGACTGATTATGATGCACCTTTCTATCTCTGACAGACCTTTCTCTCTCTGACAAATGGAATACACTTGTAGGGTCCTGTCTTGCTGTCTAGGCATGGGCAGCTAAAGCATTTCTAAAGCAGATGCAGGTCTTTCAAAATGGACCATGGGAAAGCCCCTGTGTAGAGGCTGTTCTTTCCATGCCACTAATTGCCAATAATTTAAGTGGAGTGGCTTTGCCCTGTGAGGGTGTCTGCACACAGACACTGAACTCTACCTGGGCCAAGATTCTGTCACCAGGAGCCCCTTTCAATTGAAAGCTGACTTAGAGATCTGTACAGAGCAACTCCCAGGGAAAATGCTTCACAACAAAGAGAAAAATAAAGAGAAAAGTCCTCTCTCTGGAAAGAGTTTCTGGCTTATATCCAAGCTTTGGACCACTGCAGATCCTGTTCCCTGTAGGAAGGATGTGTCCAATTTTCCATGTTGAATTGAAATTTAATTTTAGCCTGAGGGTCATGTGTACTGCAGCACCTTATGGAATGATATTTTTGCTTTGCAAAGACACCACTGAGTTAACTGTATTGCTGGAAGAGATATCTTGATCCCAAAACACTAATTGCATCCTGTTTGCATTGAAGAATTTGTTCTGCATTTGTGAATCATCTGTGAGAGCTGGTTGTGATTCAGTGCCTCCTACAATCACACCTAGTCAGGCCTTCATTTGCACAATCTCCATGGCTGTGATTCAGCTGAAACAGGATCTCATCTGCTGGATTGTTAGAGTTGCTGTAACTTGGAAGAAATTTGTTAGGAGAGTTAAAACATGTGCCTCCCAGGAGAACTTGGAGGCTCAAGAAGCCATTACCTCTCTACTTTTTTTGCCTCTTGTAAGTATTGGTGTCCAAAGGGCAGGTATGCTGCATATTTTGAAAGTGTTTGCTGCAGGAGAGCAAATGCTTTCTCTACATTAGCATTTTAGCTTTAAGAGTGAATTTTTGAATTTTGTATCTAAACTGTCCTTGGTTAGAGTACCTCTGTTTGCATCATGGGACTGTCTTGGAGCGTATATCCTAGTTTTCTTTTGTATTCTGCAGTTCAGGTTCATCCAATCTAGGATTCCATTTAATATGCTCTGATGAACAATGGGCCTTTTTGTCAGTGGGACCAACAAGATTTGAGCTGAAGTGGAATCTCTCAGAAATGTGTATAATGCAATTATTTGGTCTTTAACACCATCTGTTTAATCTGTAGATCTGTTCCCATTGTGCTTTGCTACTTGCCAGAGTAGGCATACTTCCTGAGCCCTTCAGAGCTGGTGGCAAAGAACTCTCTTAGGCAGGAATTCTTTCAGTGCCAAGAAGATAATCCTATGGAATATAGGAAGATTGTTGGTAGACAATCCATTGTTTTAAATATGTCAACTCTGAGGCATCTCTGTGGAAGTTTTGGTTGCACAGAACTTTTTCAATATTTCTTCAAAAACGCTTTTTCAGTGTTTGAAGTAAGTATTCAGCACATCTAGAAATACGTCTCGTCGTCAGGAATTGTGAAGGTTAGCAGCAGGATACTTGGCAAAACACAACACTTCATCTTACAGGGTACCACCCAAGTGGGAATTGTAAGATCTAACCTTTCATTACTATGAACATCCTCACGACCATGGGCAATTTCTGCTCCTTGCTTCTGTTTCTATTCCTATCTGTTCTGCTTTCAGTGTCAGCAGAGGGCGCTTTTCTGGAGTGAATTATCTGCTCTACGGGCTCTAGTAGCAGGAGAGTGCCCGTGGTTCGCACCTCTGGATGCTTCTGAAATGGAAGTGAACATAAAAGCTTTCACAGGACAGGGTAATTATCTTGCTCGTGTCCATGGAAGACAAGCCTCTGAAGCACCTGTCTGGAAATCTAGAAGAGTCAAAAAGGATTAAAGGGATAAGTGTACAGGACGTAGAGGGGAATAAGACTTTTTTTTATTAATTAAATCAAGGAAAACCAGTGGTCTTTTCAGCTTATTTGTTGTGAAGAGCAGGTGGAATGGCTTTTTAAGCTTTACATGCTTCCTGAACACTGTATACCCACTTAATATCAGGGCTAAATTTGGCCCTCTGTTACACAGCAAAAGGTGATGATGGGTCTACAAGTGAATTGTGTGATGTTAATTCCTAGGAAGGAGGTTTTAGTTTGAGAGCTTTTCAGGGCTTCACAGCTTTCCTGCTGTATTACCTGGTAGTGATGGGCTTGCCTTGTGGGGGCATTGGGATGCTTAGTGGTTGTCAGGTTCTCCTCCACAACAAATCCACGGGCAAAAGGCAGTCTGAGTCTTCAGAATGGCTTCAACCTTTTACAATTTGTACTGGGAGAACGTAGAATGAAAATCTGTGACTGACACTAGTGGAGCCCCCACAGGGACTTTTCCAATCATCTGCTGGAGTATAACCAGTCCCAAAGGCAGGCAGAAGAGCCTCTGGACTTGTTGTCCTCTTGTCCTTTTGTGTTCAGGTACTGTCTGTTGCAACAAGTACACTCAAATGTCTTGGCACACTTTGTGCCAGTGCTTAGCTGCTTCTGCAGTGAAAGGCTTCATCCTGAGCAGGTGACTGTAAGAGTGGCAGGCAGGCTGTCTGCTTAAACCATTCTCTTCTAGGTGCCTCTGCCCTCTGGGTAGCTCAATAGATGCTTGTTTTCAGGTAGTTAATCTGCAGTAAAGAAGCTGTGCCCTTGTTTGGGTTATCCTCACCCTGAAGATCTTGCTAGTGGGGGAAAGAACTTGCTTCTGGAATTATTTTCTCTGAATCCCAAGGACAGTTTGTCCTTATCAAGTGATAGGGACAGGCTTGAAATACAGCTGTAACCTGACTTACGTTGCTGGGTCAACTCTCTGGTAAGCAGGACAGTATGATGCAAATCAGTGTTGACTTGACCTTACATAACATTTTTGTCTTGGCTAAGCCTGGACAAGTACTCTTGAAATACTTGCCTACAATCTCACCACCTTTCCAAAACACTGGAACAATAACTTTAAAAGTTAAGCTAGTGGATAACTTCAGAGATATGATGTTGATTTTCGTAAAAAGAATAGTTAGTTGCAGAAGTAATGTGTTGGTTTTACCCTGCAGACAAACTTCGCAATTTCTTGTGGCTTGCTTCTAGCTACTTTAGACTTTTTCTTCCTGTGTTGGATGTATATTTGATATAATATTATTAGACTTGCTTGCAGTAATCCTTAGGGATAGTCATTCTTTCCATTAGATCAATAACACTTTCCTACTGAAGTGCTTTTTTTGAAGGATAGTCATCCCAAATGTGGTATGCCCATTATAAAACCCTGTAACTGTTAATTAAAACGGATTGAGGTTTGCACCTTCTGTTATATAGTCATATTTGGAATGATATAAAATGAGAAGTTCTGTACAGGAAAGCTTTTTGCTCAGATATTGCAAGTGTTGCCTCACCATCTACTTATTTCCAAAGAGTGATAATATTACCTGTTTTCCTCTGAAGTTGTAGCTGGCAATAGATATGGTATGTGTCAGAATGCATTAATATTCCAACAACTGCTGTCATGACTGAGAACAAATGCTGATATAATCAGGGTGCAGGATGATGTGCATGCAGACCAGTCCAGTTTAGGCATGACTGAACTGTTAATCAACATGGTGTGTAGAGTTGTTTCACACTGTCCTGAGGTATGAGAGCTTTATTCCATGCCAAAGTGATAGTCCTGAACGACTATCCTTCTAATGAATTGTCCCTTCAGTTTTCAGCTTTTTTGAGAATTTTTTTTGAGAGTTTAAATGTTTTGATGTATTTATTTTTGCCGGTAAGTGGGGTTTGAATCTAGGAGTTTACTGTGAAGCTGCAGAAAAGAAATACGTAGTTTTTTCATGTAACTTTCATATCCATCCTTAGCCCTTGGAAACCATCCCCAGACCTCAGAGGATCACATGTGACATAGGCAATTGAGAGCAACTTTGTTGGTGCTTAACACCTCTGTCCTTAGCAGGTGCTAAGGTAAAAGCCTAGTTTGTGGAGATTATGCACTTAAATAGCAAAGGAATACATTACTAGTCTCAGCTGCTTGCATTTATTTGATGGTGAGCCCTTTCTTTTCAACCGTGCCTCTGTTGAGGGGTGGAAGGAGTTTGCAGTGTGATGTTTACTGAGTGTCTGATGGTTCAGCCAGTCCTTCCCCTCCTGCTACAGCTTGTATGTGAGACCTACATGCAGCTCCCTCTGTTTCATTTGCATTCAGAGCCTTCTCCAAGGCAGTTATTTTAACACTGAGCAAAAAATAAAGATGATGTTTACGGCAAGTGCAGTTTGCCCAAAGTCATCTTGTACAGAACAATGTTATTAGCGTGTTTTTAAATGGTAAGAGCAGGGTTTATGTGACTGGTGCCCTGATTTTGCTACCTGAATTTTGGGAAGGAAAATGAGGCAAAATATTTTCACTTCTTCAGATACAATCACTTAGATTAACAGTTTCCTGTCACAGACACTGTTCAAGACAGGTGGACAGTGCCTAGCAGTATTCTGGTTTGTAAATGACAATTATTACTGGGCTTTGGGAAACATGGGCACCCAGAAGCTGTGGGGAACTGTGCTGTCTGTGAGCTGTGCTGGAAGGGCTTCATTCTATGCCTCTTGTTAAGTACCTGCAAGTCCAGTGCAAACTTCCCCTTCTGGCACCTGGGGGCTGTGCATACTTATTTTAGAGCAGAAATACAACTTCCAATGAACTACATTTTCATCGTCCAGTATACCTCCCTAAACTTTTGGGACAAACTCCTCTCTGCTGCAGACCTTGCATGCTGAGGAGCTTGTGTGGGAATGACTCAGTGTGGGCATAATAAAAAGGTTAAAAAAGGGGTAAATGTTGTCAGCTGTGGCTTCAGCTGTCTTTTGACTTCTGACTTCAGGATGAAAGGCTGCCTCATGAAACACCACCTCCTGACTTGTTCCAGCATCCATCCTTGCATGGGGTTCCTGTGCCCTGTAGACACTGTATTGAATTTCTTCAGTGTCCAACGTATTTATCTGCTTAGTGCTCTGCAAGGTGCACTGCTGCTGCTGTCCCCAGGAGTGGGCTGGTGCTGCACAGAGGAACTCTGTTTCCTTCAAGTGACACCACCAGTGACATAAGGATTTAAATCAGGGGCTCCCAGTGGGTTAGTGCTCAAACTGGGCATCTTCTGTTCCACCTTGCTGTGCCTTCAAATCTGGCTTTTATCACACCAGAGGCATTTAATTATTTCTTGGTCATTGCTGACCTCAGTAATTGTCTGGAAAGTTCTGAAAGAAAAGAAGTATCTTCAAGCTTTTAAAAATAAGTTCTTTGTTTAGTCACTTATCCAAGCCTCTGGGACTTTGCTACCTCTTTGTTAGCCGGCTGGCGGAGAAGGCCAGTTGTGAGTGTGTTTTTGGGGCTATATTATCTTACAGGCCCTTGTGAACATCCTGCTGTTGGGTGTTGGCATGGGTAATGTTGCAAATGCACAATTTTTTGCATGAGAGTGCTATTTCTATGAAGAAAACATGGTATTGGGAGTTTCTGGACCCTTCTTGATTTGATGATGATGGAGAGTCATTTGATTTCAGGGTGGTAGTAAAAAAGTTAAATGCCTTTTAGTGTAGCCATATGTCCTAAAACACACATCTATGCTGAGGGATGTTTTTGTCTATAATTAATACTAAATATTGTACTAGCTTAATATGCTGTTTTCCTGACCAAGTAAACTCATTGTCTTTTAAACTTCCTGCTTGTAACAGTGGGGAAATATGTATGTATATATACATTTTTTTTCCTCCTTTCTGAAAGAGTTTGCTGTGAGGCAGCTGTGATATTAAAAGTGGTAGGAAGTTTTTGATTGTCATTACAGTGTTGCTTTAATCTTGTTCTGGAGGTGAATTTAGACAAGAATCTATTCCTTACAATATAGCCAAATTTCACTTAATGTGGTGGGATTTTGACCTGTGATTGCTGTGGATCTCTGATTTGCTTTGAGATTGATTCTGAGGCTCAAAAGGAGAATGGCTGCTGAGATTTCACTGGTGAAAGAGAATGACTGAGTCCCTATAGTAGCATTAATTACTGCCTGGAGCAACTCAGGAAAGAAAGAAGCTGACACATCTCTGAAACATTCCTGTTCTAGCTCAGTTTCTGCGGAACTAACAGAAAAAAATATAGTGCTCTTTACATAAAATTTTACTGTTTACTCCTAATTAGGAAAGATCACACTAAAATGACAGTTTTTCATATTTACTTTTCATTTTGCTGTTCTTGAATTGTTTTAGATTTCTGTTGTGCCTTTTAGGGATTTTTATATGTAAGCACTTGTGTCAAAGGAGAAAAATGTGTTATTGTTGTATGCTGTTGTTTTTATATCAGGGAGACGTGAAATATTTCTGGCAATGCATTACAAACAACTGGAGTGGTTCTCTGTGTTCAGTAGTGGTAATTTGTGCTATTTGTTCTTAGAGGAATTTCATCCTTAATTTCTCTTTCCTTCAGCAGTCGTTGAATATTTGTTTTTAAAGTTGGAAGAGGACTGTATTTTTTACCAAGCAGTCCTGGAGATCCAAGTGGGAGTTCTTGGTGTTTAGCAGAGCAGCGATAAGGTTTTAGAATGAACTTGAAAATGTAAAGCTATGTCAAGATTTATTTTAACAGTGGAGTAGTTCAACATGGAATTTGTTGTAAAGACTTTTCTATTATAAGACTTCCCTTATTCCCATTACTGTTCCTGCCCAGGTTTGAACATACTGAACCATATCCTCATGCTGAATGATGTGCAATGCTCATATTTGTTCTGCTCTGCTCCAGGAAGAGTGATAACATAAAGAGGTATATCTTTGGGTGTTGCCTCTATTGATACATCTGCCTTAATAATGCAGGATTTTAATCATTTTAGTGCCTTTAATATACTCTCTGTCACTCTTACGGCTCAAAATGAGCTTTAAAAATGGTTTTTTTATGAAGAGAATAATAGAGGGTAGAGATCATTTGCTTGTGCAAGAATGTTGCTTGTGCATATTATTAGATCATGATATTTGCACTTGAATTAATGCAGGGATGTAAGGAGGGTTTGCACATACAAGTCAACTGTTCCTGCACAGTTGATTTGTATGTGCAAAGGCAAGTGTACACTTGTGTACATTTCCCTTTCAGGAATCTGTGACCTGCCTCTGAAGCTTCTATAGTTTTGAAAAATGTTTGTTGTTTGTTTGTTCCCCCCTACCCTCTGAGTTATACAAAGTTTTGGATGGTGGTTTCAAATGCCTTTTTAAATTTTTTATTTGAGATCTCCTTGGTGGCTTTGGAGATCTTGCACAAAAGGAAAGAAAATGCCAACCAAGCTTTTCATTCAAAGTTATGTTATTTGGAAGAGTGTTTCTTTTATCAAATTGTGTAAATGAAAGAGGCCCACAGGAAAAGACTGTGTCTAGAAGCAGAAGAAAAGCATCAGCCTGACTGCAGAAGAGGGGAAGTAACTAAAATATTTATTTCTACTAGGTTGGAGAACAACATATGTTAGGCAGGCTTGACTTTTCTGAAGCATGAACTTTACTGTGACATGCTCTGCTACACGCAGCAACGAACAATCCCTAAAGCAGAACATCAGACGGAACATTCCGTGAGCACAGGGTGGTGGATGCAGGATGGTGTTTATTTAAAAAGAAGTTGGCATTTCTCAAAAACCATGGCAAATTATGCCATTATTTTTATTTTCTACACAACCTGTGAGGTATCAGACATGTTCTAATGAGATTCTGAAATACCAAGCTTATAAATATTGATAGGGAAACTTTGTTCTCACCAATGGAGAGAGATTACATTTTGCAATTACACAGCTTCACTCATGTGAACTGTATTGCAATTTGTTCTGTCTCCTTCACGGGAGAAACTGTTCAGAGTTACAGTTCAATCTCTGTTCTCGATCAACCCTCTTTTGCCACCTGCATTTCCTAGTTGATGAGATTTTTAAAATTGCTGTTGTTCAGAGGATGCCAAACAGGGAGATTTCAAAGGCTTGTGTGCAAAGCTTATGAGAAGGCAGCAGTTGCTTTTCTACTAGAAGAATGTCAAAAACCATCAGTTTGCCATTTTAAGGAAAATGATACATTTTTAACCAAACCTGCTAAAAATACTGATGTGTTAAAACTTGTTTTTTCCCAAGGTTTTTTATTTTTTTACATTTATTTCAGGATTTTATGGATAAATTCTGTGCAATATCCTCTGGGACAGGTCACAGCACATTCCAGATATTACATGTTATTGTGCAAAACTCTGCTGTAACCCAGTAGTGTGCTATGGTTCTTATTTCAGTTGCAGTGAAACCATACAAGATTTTGTCTGTCTTTAGTTCATCACAGTAAAATCCCCATCAAAAATCTCCAGGCCTTATTCAACTTCAGACTTAAAACTAAATGAAACAAGCCCGCAAATCTCATAAAACCCAAAGGAAGCAACGCAATACTTACTTTTCTTTGTTAATTGTCCTCTTGCTGATATTTTATCAGATGGACTTAATTGTGAAGTCTGAATATTAAAATTGGATCTCCTTTCATTATGGAGATGTCTCTCCTCAAGTCTGACTGGTGCACTGATTTGCAAGCGACATGTGAGTGCAGAGATTGCTTTTCATTCTTTCAGCCTTCACTTAGATATATTAGTTTAGATGCAGTAGAGAGAATCTGCTGTGAAAGATGGCTGACAGGTACATAGTCTCTCGTAAGCTAAGCCCTGTACGTAATCTTACGCTTCTTGTCTGGTATCTTTGAAGCTGAAGACAAAGCTTTTGAATCTGATTTGAAATAAAAGATATATCAAACAAGTGCTTCCTGGGAAAAATGACTCATCTCTGCTGCTTACATATAACCCTAGTCAGAGAAAATGAGCTTTGCAGTACCTGTTTCGAAACACGGGCAGTAAAACTGCAATAGCAAAGTGGATTGTAATACAGCTCACACCCAGAGGGATGTTTGTAAGGGCATGGAGGGCTGTTCGAGCTGGCTGCTGCTTGTCTGCCTGTAGTGCTGTCCTTGGGTTTTGATCTTGCGGAGCTACTGGGCAGCAAGGTCTGTGTGCTCCAGCATCAGACCCTGAGCACTCTTCAGGACACTGCTGCTCTTTGCTCTTGCTTGACTTGCTCTTTTTCCTCTCTGCTGCATGGAAACATTATTGCTGTTCAAATGGGGGGCCCCTTTCAAGGGCCCTTGCTGTGATATAATAGGTCAAAACCATCATGGGGACTGGCTACCATGTAAAGATAAAATAAAAAGATAAGAATCCTGTGGCACTTCATTTCCTGCGCCAGCCACAGGCTACTTGCCTGCTATCCCACAGTTGCTTGTATTTTTGAATCTGCTGACTATAATTTTCTGTGATTCTGACTTTGTTCTCTAAGTAGAAAACAGGAACAGGTCACACAGTGAATAGATCAAAGCTGCTTTAATAGTACACTTTTCATCAAATGTACATACCCATAGCAGAGCTGTATTCAAACTGAAAGCTGTTAAACTTTTATTGGTACCCAGTGAGAGCATGTAAATACATGAGGTATCGAAGTAAAATTACATTTTGAAGTTCTTGCCCTCAGAATTATGCAGGCATTGATTTTCAGTATATATTGCAGTTCCTTCATGCAGAACCATAATGTATTTACTTACTATCTTGTAGAAGGGCTTATGAAATTACTTGCTTCTGGGAGCATGAACCTGTGTCAGAAATGAGGCAAAAATCAAACACAAGCAAAACCCCAGATCTCTCCCAAGTGCCTGAAGCCATACTGTCCTAGGCTGTGATTTGGCAAAAGAAGCAGGGGCATCCCAGTTAAGTACTTGTACTTGAGTCACTGCAGAAATCCATACTCTGCTGCAAAAGGGGATGGCTCTTTAGGTACAATTTTTCCTTAGATGAGACCATTGAGACTGACACACTCTTCTGTCAGTCTGCCTAGAGACTTTTCTCTCGATGAAGTGAGCAGCTTCCTGTGATAGCCAGGGGTGAATATCACAGTCAAGCTGCAGAGAGAAAAATCCTTGTGGAAGGAATGAGACAGAGGAAGATGAGACTCACCTCTCTAACTTAGCAGAGCATGTCTGCTGGGTCACTAAAATACGAGGTGAAGTTAAAGCAACATGAACTTAGAAATTGTTTTTATGATGTGCAAACTGTTCTGATAAATGTACTGTGAGGGAGAAACCTGCGGTGGATGGGAGCTCCTCTGGGCTGCGTGCCAACAAAAAATCATATGGCTGTGGTGGGTACCGTGCTGTAGCTGCACTAACAAATTCTAACAAGTGGGTGAACAAATGTTGATTGGCAAGAATTTAGAGAACTTGGACTCAGCAATGCATGAAAATGACTGGGTGTGTTTTGGCCTTCTTGAACCTTGGCTGCATCAAGTGGACATCCCTTGGATATCCTGGACTTTAGCGTATCTGTTTGGGATGAACATTTGCCTGGAATGCCACTGTGCAGGGGCAGCCTGGATAACGGAAGAGCCGTGTGGCAGGAGGCTTTGTCCACTTGTGCTTTATTAAACTGGCACAATAGGTATTAAAAAAACCAGGTACTTTATCTTTTGTGTATAATGAAATGACTTTTCTGTGCAATTAAATACAAATACAACATCCTTTCTTTTTGTCCTTTGTGTTGGCAGTTACAATCATTCCTGTCTCTGTCCCTTTTTCATCCTCTTATCCCCAATACATCTGCTTTTCACCGATGGCTAGATGATCTCTTCAAGGGTGCGTTCCCTGCTTTAAAATACCCTTTGTGGCAGTGGGTGTTCTACATGCACATGACTTCAGTATCCAGATCTGAGATTTTAAAAAGCATTCCCTGAATTCACTGCATGAAAATGCTGTGAAGTGTAATTAGCTTGAATTTAGAGTAAACGTAAACCCTCTTGAAGTAAATGTGTGAAAAACTTTGGTGGAGAAAATACTATGATGATCAGTCATGGATATAAAACTCATCAGTGTTTCAGTGCTGTGGTTTGTGGTGGTATAGATAATTTCAAAAGTGAAGCTCTGCCCAGTGCAAAGCAGCAGTGATGTGAAGCTGTCTGTGCTTTTAAAGTCACTTAATACAAGGAGAACTTTCCCAACCACACACTGTGATAAGACGGTAGGCTTTAGATGTTCCCCTAATGCACTGCAGCATGTATGGAAAAGTTAAATGAGTGTGTTAAAAGTACGAATGTGTGAAATTTTAGTAGAATATCTGCAGTGAGTGTTCTCTGCTGATATTAAGGGGAAGTGACTAGGGCAGAATATGTACTAAAATGCATTCTGTGCCTCATCAGCTAAGGCTGCAAACAGATTTCACATTGAAAGGTGGTGTTCTGGTGTGCCTCAAGGACACGTGCAGATGTGTTCCCTTGGTGCTTACCTGTGAAGGTTTTTCACAAGCTGATGCATTAGCTACCTTGCATTTGTTCAAGGACAATTCACACATAGAAAGGGGAATTTGAACAACCCTGGGCAGTCCTTTTATTATAATTCAAGATTTGAAAGATGACATTTTTCATAATTAGGGAAAAAAGCAGGACCAGCTGAATGAATTCTTGTTGTTAAAGAACAAGTGAATATTCCTGGCAGACATGTGAATATGAACATGAATTAAGCTTTTGGGTTGTTAGTAATAAGGTAGCGAATATTGCTTGTTAATGTAGGAGATATTTCCCTAGAATTGTTTGCTTACTTGCAATGTAGTGGCTGTGTTCTAGGACAACAAAAAATAATACTGTATATCAGTGTTTTCTTTCCATATTTTTGTAGCAAATTGAAGCTCATAAATTCATAAATTCTGATGGATTCTAGTGAAATACAAGTGCAATAGGGAGATCATCTGTTTATTTTTGTTACTTTTATTAACATTGCAGCTCATGAAGACAAACACTGAGTAATGGAAAATCAATGTAACAGTAACTCCTACTAAAATTGGGCAGCAAAGTTGTTTGACAGTAGGAAAGAGAGGAAAATATTAGTATGTGTTTAGAACGATTCCCTAAGAAGTGGCATACCTAGTGACGTCTTTCCTACCTTTTTCTTTGGGGAGGGAAAGCTGTTGTTTTGAATTTCAGCATTAAACTGCTACTGTTTGGACTAAATAGCAAAAAAAAAGTGGAGATTTTCTAATTACTGAGCAGACCACACTTCCAAACTGTTTCCTGATAGAGCTTCCTGGCATCAGATCAGAGCTGGATCCAAGAACAATTTAAATACTCTTGAATAACTAGATCAAATTGAGAGTAATGGAGCTGCAGTGTGCTGGAAGAGAGCTGAGCTCCTGCCATCCATGATGCTGGATCTGTGAGGTGGGGGAGGATGTGCACAGGTTCACAGTGGTTTTCCTGATCTGTGCCATATAGTAAAGCTGTCACGAGTTTCTTTTGCTGTTACAGAGTTCATCAGGGACTTTCCCCCAGATCATTGCTCAGCCAAAGGTCTGTTCTTCACCATCCACTTCAAACTTGGGATGTGTGACTTGAGTGGGACAGCATGTTTTGCAGATGGATGATTTAGAGAGGATAATGTTGCTGGCTAGCACAGGGTGTTTCACTTGGTAACACAGCATCTATTACGTATTGTACTCTTTGTCTACCCTGAAAAGTCCCCTGTGGGGATTTTTGCTTGCATCCTGTCTTGGGGTGACTTTATGTTGTGTATCCCCTATTGCTGCTCTATGCCTAGAAATGAATTCGGTGCCTTTCTGTACTGGGTGTGAGAGAAAGAAAGAAAAAAAAAGCCAGATGAACTTTTCAAAGCAGTTTGTGTTGGAGGACACGGAGATAGCTGCTTCTGCGGCAGAGCACAGGAAGGCATCTTCCGTTTTTTTCCGGCTCTTGGCTCTTTTTCTCGGAAAGAGAGAGATGGAGAGTTAAACTCCTTTGTTTCCCTAGGACTTTGGCTTCTTTTCTTCTGGAACTGTGCAATGACACCAAAACATCATCCGGGAGGCCTATGCCGCAGCCTGGAGGGGCCACACCCCAGTTCCAGAGAGGGAACAGCCACACCTACAGAAGGACTTTGAATTTCACCAGGTTCTCTCCACAGTGAGAGGTTTTATTACTTAGCATTATTCTTTTCCTGTGTGTTTGTTAAACAAATAGTTTTTTCCTTCACTTTCCTCCGAGGAATATTTTTTTTCTGAACCTGGTGGGGGAGGGGTGGTTGTAACCTGCTTTCTATCAGAGGACATTTTCCTCCAAATTTGTCTCAAACCAGCACACATCCCCTGAGTGTGTTTGACTTGCTGCTCTTCCCATAGGAGCATTCCTGCTATGAGAATAAGCCATTTATAAGCCATCAGATGGGAGAGTCCTTTAAGGATGCTCGTGGCATAACACAAAAGCATCTATGATCTCTTGCTGCCTTGGGGTCAGTTTTACAATTGTGAAATTTGGTTTTATCCAAGTGAAGCTGTTGAAAAGCAGAGTGGGATTTTTTGGTATTTACAGTGGATTATTTTTACATTTATTTTGAATGTCGTCACTCAGATAAGGTCATCACTAAGCATAATAGATGACTTATCAATTCACTGCACACCACAGGCCAAAATATACACTATAAGTACATTTTAACTTCTTTAACCCTGTTTGTCAAGCAACAGTTCTGCAAATGGATCATACAGTTGAGAAGAAAATGTTACCAAGATACTGGCAGCTGGGGCAAACTGTGCAGTGCTTAGAAGGAGTGGGTGACACTGAAAAATAGATATTTGTCATGTTGAAGCAGTGAGACTGTAATCTGCTGGATACTTTATGGTAGTTAATTTTCACTTCTACATTCTGATTATTGATACTGATGCTTTGATGAGATGTATTTTCTTACTGTGTTTAACCAGTTACTTGGCATGTATTAAACTACTTAAAGCACATAATAACAAATGGATCTTCACCACTTTGTACTTAGGTAGGGAGAGGAAAGGTATAAGGTACAGACAGCTTCATATAGCTGCTGTTTGATTTTCATGGTGACTGGGACGCTGTCTAGGACTGGCATAGACACATTTCACCCTGGCAAGCCCCTGTGTGTGAAGGGAGAGGAAGAAAGCCTAGTCTGTGTGTGTGTGGCTCTGCGGTGGGTCTCTCAGTGCGCCTATCTGTGGCACAGCCCTTGCCATGGCATGCAGGCTTTCTGCAGCACTCTCACTATCCTAAGGTTTCATTGCAGTGCTCTTAGCAAAAGTATTCCCCTGCGTGTAGCACTGCCTTACATCAGCAACTACTCCTTGCTTTGGTTTACCCTTTAACATGAAAGTTTTCTGTTGCTTTTTCTTCTGGAAGGAGCAAAAAATTTTCCTTTGCAAAAATCATGTCCTCTGTCTCTACAGAGCTGTGTCCCATGCAGGTGGGAGCTGGCAATCCCTGCTGCCTTCTGGCATGTGATATAAATACATTCTGAAAAGGTGAGGCAGGTTCAGCAGCTGGAGATAAGGACAGCATAGGGAACTCAGCCAGGATGAAATGATGATGTTGTATGGCTGAGAATTTCTTGCTGAAGCAGATATTGGCTGTGAAATGGTGGGAGTCCACAAGTATTGCATGACATCTCTTATAGGAGAGATTTTCTAGAGATTTGTGGACAGATTTGACTTTGCTTTTTACCACCTGTTTAAGTAAAAAATATTTGAAATTGGAGAATGATTATTCCCTTTCTGAGGATTTTCTCCCTGAATGCTGTTGATGAACTGTTATACTAATTTCACTGGAAAGAGAAGCAAATAATTGTTTTGGGCAGGTTTGCAGGTTTAATGATGTTTTCTGGTGCTTGCCCTGTGAAATCTCAAATTAGCACTTAGGTTTATATTAGTATGTGACAATTCTGTCTCAATTACATGGCACTGAATATAGTGTTTGTGAACAGAATGGAAGGATAAAATAGAGGGTGCACCTGGTCACTGCAGAAGATGAGCAATATAAGCGAACATGTATGTGCTGCCTTTCATTTCAGACTCATTGTGGGACAGAGATACTTCCACACACATCCTTTTTTCTATTGAGCACAGCAGTCTGACTGTGGCGAAAGAGGATGCCTGTTGGAATCCAGAATGCAGAGAATCTCTCTCTGCCTGTTTTGAAGGATTCTATCCCCCTGGACAACACTGTCCTTGACCTTCGCCCATGGAGAAAGTTACCGACCCTTTGGGAAGAGTTGGAATCTACACTGGTGTGAACTAGATGGTAGAATGTTATGTAAGATTATCACAAGGTGAAAATTTAGGGTCTTTGGGTTTGTTAATATAGTAAATAGATAAAAAGTAAAAAACTTCAAAATGGAGGATTGTTGTTTTCTCCAGGCCTTCTTCTGCTTCTTCTTTTATTACTCCATATTCTGCAGCAGCAGTAGTTTAAGGTGATTAGATAAAGATTTCCGCAGTTCCTGTCTACGTGACAAAGTGAGTTATGGAACATTGGTGGAAAGGTGAAAATATCTTTTGTTTTACGTTTTTATTGGATAATTTACCTTTAAAAAGACTGTCTAATCTTGATAATTTGGCTTTCTCCTGCCTTCTCTGCTCTGTGCTGTGTCTGGGTCACGTCAGTGACTCTATTTCTCTGATAAGACTTAATAAACAACTATCTGAAAGCAGAGACTGCTGGAGGTCCTGTTTGTCTCTTGAATTCCTGGCAAAGACGCTAAAACTCTCCCCCATCCGGGGAGACATTAGTTAAGGCATGGAAAAGTGTCAGATGCCTATGGAAAGAATACATGGATGTAGTGGGTTGAACCTGAGTTGGTGGTTACAACAAAGTAAGTACACTCCAGTCTTCTGCCTATTATGAATACTCTCAGCAATTCAACAATTTAAGACTTTTTGACCCTATGGGAATGCAGAAATTCCTCAATACATTTCAAGGAATCTGACAGATGAAATCATGCTTTAGTTCTCTCTAAAATGGTTATGTTGGTGGATGAATCTTCCAGCAAGAAAATGGGCTAAGAGAATGATATTAGAAGTTGCAACATTCTCAGTCAGAGCTGGGGGAAACAAACTAGTGTTTTAGTAGATGAGGATGACAGATAAACAATAGCTGAGATTTTCAAGAAATAAAAAAACTTAAAAACATCTGTTAAGAGATTGTGTGGCTCAGAGACTGGTAATAAATAATGTACCTTTTGCCTGTTCAGACTTAGTGTAGACCTGCAAGAATGCTGGTTTTTTCCACTTATGACTGTCATAGAGCTGATAATGCTACTGGACTCAATGTCATGTATAATTGTGCTGAGGATTCATTTGTTTTGTGTATGAATGAATTTTCTACTTTGTTAGAATGATGGATTATACTCAGTACAGATGGGACTGACGTTGGCTACGGTCTCCTCTCATTAGGTTGGTGAGGAAATTCCCATTGATTTCAGTGCAAGCATGCTTATGCCAGTGCTGGAGGGCCTCTGAATGCTGACTTTGGCCTGTGGCCACTTGCAGGGCAAAGGTAGGTTTCTGTGCCAAGGCAGCAGTGTGTTAAGTATTTTTGCTGTTCATTTGGGGGGGAAATGTGAATGCAAAGATACAAACCCTCAATCCTTGTTAATGTCATTTTTCCTTCCATGACACTGGAATTTGGCACATTTCCATCCTCCACAAATACTAGTCTGAGTATATGGCATTGCACAATCTGTGATGTTAGTTATGTGCAAAGTGTTAGTGACAGCAAGTTCTGTTTTTCTAATTCATTACAAAAACCCCAATGCTTTGTAACATATAAAATAATGCTGTCCAGAAACTCTCTGTTCTGTCTTGAAAGGAGCTCTGTATAAAAAGAGTGGAGAAACTGAATTACTTGGGAATTTGCTAATGACAACAGTGTGTGGTCTTTACCCATCTTTTGCTCTGTGTAGCTACTCTATACAAAATCTGTACAGCTAAACTAGACAAGATCTCTAACAGAAGCCCCCCAAAACCCAGGAATATTGTGATATGTTGTTCTTGGTTTAAAGTCTTGATTTTGTTGTTTAATTGGTTAGGAATGGACTGTGAACTTCTGTACATCGTAATCCAGAATTACCAGAATCTAGAAGTGTAGATTTTAGTTCCCTTTCCTGTTAGCACCATGAAGTTAGAGTAACTGAATATTTTGCTTCATGTATTTTGTCATAGTTGGATGTGGTTAGACACTGTCTTCTGGCTGGAATCTCACATGCTTGGAGAGTTGAGATGGAAGCTGTTTAATTGGCTTTTGCTACAAATCCCAAGCCCTTTCTTCCTGACATCCACTGAGATTCCATTTTATAAGTGTCTTTACTGGATGATGGGTGTTGTGTTTGAGGTCTCACAGCTGAGACCAAGGCTGTACAATTTTTTCCCTAATTTAAATCTTCTCCAGATCTTGTCAATCTGAGGAGTACATATTTGAGACTTTGCTCTGTCAAGTTGTCTTGTACCAGGAAGTGTCTGAAAAAAATCAGCACAGAGAAGGACAGAAAAGTGTCAAGTCTTTTTCCCTTCTCTGTTGGGGTACACTATGTGCTTCAAGAGAGATAGCCCCTGAGGATCAGAGAGAGGGCCTCTGTCCTGGGCCCGGAGGTGACCCTGGGAGTGCATCCAGGTCACTGGAGACGGACTGAGAGAGGATTGTGTGTTTATGGACAGACTGGGCCTATGAGAAGTGTTAATTGTAGTTTGTGGCCTTATAGGGCATTGTTTGCCTATTACCATAACAGGTGAAATCTGTGCAATACCCCAGGTGATTGGGGGACACTGTGGTGAACATCTTTCCTGTTTACATGATGTTATATCCTGTTGGGTGCTGGTATTTAGGGAACTCTGACTGCGCAATAAATGGCTTTGCATTTTCCACCTGATAAGCAAAGTCCTTGCCCATGCGTCATTACTGCACTTCTCCTCTTCCCATTCTGCTTTAGCAAGAGAGGGGTATGTGACCCAACACTATCTGGGTCTATCTAGACAGTTGTCCAGAAGAACGCGAATTCTTTTTCCTGTAGTCCGTCCTACTTTCAGCCAAGGAATTTTTTTTTGTTGTTGTTTTGTTTTGTTTTGTTTTGTTTTGAGGTGGTGGTGTCAGATGAACAGATGAACCTAAATGTGGTGGGTATTCTTGAAGGAACAGCTGTCTCATTTAGGTGGTAGGTCGACTGGTTCTTTACATGCTTATAGAAGTTTGTCAGTGCTGGTTCTGCTCTCAATTTTGTTTGTAAACATTTGGTTCATCTGGTGTTCAGGTGGGAAAGTGTTCCTGAGTGATAGAGCCACCAAATTCTCACAACTTGGAGCTGACTCCAAGTTGAATGAAGAACTGTATTTTCTTCACCAATGATAAAAGAATTAGTTTCCTGTGGGAGATCAGCTATCTTTGCAGAGCTCATTTTGGATTTCCCAATATGTCAGGTGTTTCTACAGCAATACATAAGATGAAGGGGTATCTCTATAGATTGCTTAAGTTATTCTGTAAGTTGCTTTTGGAGGGAGAATATACTTGGTGGAATATAGGACATACTAAGTTGGTAAAGAACCAAAAGCTCATATCTCTCTTTTCCAGCCTTTTGCATTCCAGATACCTGAGCATGGGCTGAATAGATGAATCCCAGAGCTTATGACTCAAGACCATCATTTAAGCTCATAGAAGCACATTCCAAAAATACACTGAAAAATAAAGCTGTACAGCTGGTCTTTTCTAGCAGTAGAAAACAAGGCTTCCAGTGATATAGCAATAGGTATTGTGTAGTGAGTTTGTAAGAATTTTAAGAATCCATTTATTCAGGGCTAGAGTTAGACATTTCTGTCCTGAGCAGCATCCTGTTTTGTTGAATTCAGGTACTACTGACAGCAGGGGGTACTTAGAGACTGCATGACTAATTCAGTGGTTATACTAACAGTAAAGATTTTTGCTTCAATGTTCATGGGGAAGATACTGTACATGTATGTTGCTAATTTTAACAATAATGTTTTATTACTTACCTGTTCAGTGATGATACATCTTTCTAAGTTTACCTGAGCTGGAGCCTTTTACAAGCTTCAAGCTTACTGCCATTCGTGAAACTCTTCTATCTGGACTGATTGTCTCTGCCAGTTATGGTGCTTCAGTGAATCACTCTGCTGAGGAGATTGCTCTACACCTCTGCATCTTAGCAAATTGCCTTCTGAGCCTTGGCACTGAAATGCTATTGGTTATGCTTTATTATCTCATTCAATAGAAATTCAGTCTCCTGAAGACTGCAATTAAGTTTCCTCTTTGTCTGAAATGCACAGAATTTAACTGCAGTCTTGTTGGTTTTCTCAGAAGCAGAGGAAGGAGAATGCAGAAAAACACCAAACCAGAGACAACATACTTTGACAGACTGGTTGTTTTTTTATTTGGTAACTTGCTTTTCCTCTGTGTAACATTGATCTGAGATTTGTGGTTCTTTAAACCGGGCAGTAGTAACTGGAATTATTTATTATTGCCTGAATGGTGTCTGGTTTATTGATAGTTAAAGGAATTCTTGTACTAGTATCTAGAATCCTTTTCTTGTCTTAAGATGAGCTAAATGTTTCTAGCCTTAATTTCTCATGCTTAAACTGTTGGTGAGACAAGGGCTGTGATTAGTAGAGGGAGAAATGGCTTAGTGATAGGAATATTTGGACAATCCCTTTTCCTTTAAATTGTGGAAGACTGAACAAGGGATGCTCAAGTTCTATGCAAAACCAGTGCTGCTGTCCTGCAAAAGTCCAAAAATCCAGATCTGTAAACTTTGGTTCCTCCTGGGCCCAGCAACTGTCCCTCCTAGTTCTTCCCTTTTCATGTCTGCCTCATTTTGTCTGCTGTGCTCAGGCCTGCTGAGTTATTCCATGCCCCTGTTGTGAGCTCAGTGGATTTTTCAAAATGATGACTTTATTTTTTTCCCCTCCTTTTCCTAGTCCTGCCAGACTACCCTGCAGCAAAATGCATTTCAGGTATGAGCTCTCATCAGCCCTCTAGGAATAAGTTACTGCTTCATTTCTCATTTGCAAAAGCAATAGCTTCCTCTATCTCATGGGATATGGGAATAGAAAATTCATTTGTATGGGATGTTGGGACTCTGTAGACACAAGGCTGCTCAGGTTTTTAGGAGAGCTGTAGATGTTATCATCCAAGGCATTTCTTTTCCTTGTTGCTTTTTTTTTTTTTCCTTCGGTAGGGTAGTCCTGTAAAAATAATTTATTGGTCTACTGCTTTGGTAGAGAAAAACAACACTTGTTGTTCAGAGAAGAAAACAGTATGAGGAACAGCACCCCTGCTTAGGAACTGTGGCTATTAGCTTCTGTTGGATGAGGACGAATAGTAGTTTGTACTTCCTAGTTATAAAAGAAACATTTTTCCTAGGCTGTTTTTTAAGTCCAGACAATTCTACCAAGATGTAGTGTAATGTGTTGGCTTCACTCTCCTTAAACAACCTCCCCATACCTCATCAAACGACAAACATAGTGGTGTTTCTGTGATTTGGGAGAGAAAATGAAGCTCCAGGAAGCTATGGTATGCTTCCCTCCACATTCCTGCCACCTTCATATGGGCTCAGCTGTAATATTCCATCTTGTCCTAGGATAGGGTAATCCTGGTTATTCGTACAAACTGGGGGACAAGGGGCTGGAGGGCAGCCTTGTGGAAAGAGATCTGGGGATCTTGGTCAATGGCAAGTTGAACATGAGTCAGCAGTGCCCTGGCAGCCAGGAGGGACATCTGTGTCCTGGGGCATCAGGCACAACATTGCCAGCCACGTAAGGGTAGGGATTGTCCTGCCGTGCTCTGCACTGGGATGGCCTCGCCTCAAATCCTGGGGACAGTTCTGGGTACATTAAAATAAGAAGGGCATCACACTTAATGTGTCCAGGGGAAGGGCAACCAAGATGGTGAAGGGACTCAGGGGCAAGACTTCTCAGGAGTGGCTGAGGTCACTTGGCTTGTTCAGCCTGGAGAACAGAAGGGTGAGGGGCAACTTCATTGCAGTCTACAGCTTTCTCGAGGACAGAGATGCTGATCTCCTCTCTCTGGTGAGAGAAAATGGAATGAAGCTGCATCAGGGGAAGTCCAGATTACGTGGTATGAAAAAGCTCTTCTCTGAGAGGGAGGTTGGTCACTAGAACAGAATGCCTAGGGAAGAGGTCATAGCACCAAGCCTGTTAAGAGTTCAAGGATCATCTGGATGGCACTTTTAGTCACGTGGTTTGGTTTTAGGTAAATCCAGTGAGGAGCAGGAATTGGCTTTGATAGTCCTTACGGGTCAATTCCAACTTGAGATATTCCATAAATCTAAGATTTCCTTGCTAATGGTGTCCTTGCTGAAGTTCAGGTTTGGCTAGTTTGTCCTTAGGTTATTTAGGTCATGGTAGTTATGTGACAACAGTGATATTACCTGACAGATTTTATCACTGCTAAGTGGTTCCCTTTAGACTTGGGCTTTCTTAGCCTTTTGTAGACACCTAAGGTTGTTATATACCTTTAGGTCCCTGGGAAAAAAAAGTCTTAGCTGCAGTAATCCCGTGTCTCTTTGTGGCCAGAGTCCATTGTGAGAAGCATCATCTCCCTGAAGAGGGAATATGGCAGATCTGAATTTCTCAATTTGGACATCTTCCATAGTGAAAGAGAAATGCATGTCAGCATTAAGTGCTGCCTCTTGCTTTTCCTAATTTCTGTGCTCTAGAGGTTCTCCCACTGTTCTCTGCATTTGTTTCCCTAGAGAAGCTAGGAAAGTCCTTCCACCAAACCTCGGAGCCCCAAGCGTACAGCAAGCTCCAGTCATCTATTGCTGTGAGTGAATGTCTTGGACCTTTCTGCTGTCTCTCCTTATTACCTGACCCTTTCACAGATGACAATCTGAATATGGAGAGAACTTCTGAAGTACTCAACTCCTTCATTTCAGTTGACTTGAAAGGGAGTTAGATGTCTGTTTAATGCAAGACTATGTGCTGAGATGACTTGTTCACTGCTCTGCAGAAATCTGGGCTGGAGCAGGGCAGGAGCAGGGCATTAAGCAACTCCAGCTTGGTGTCTCCACAGTGGATCGCCCTTCCTTCTACAGAGCCTGTTCAGTCATGCAGGCTGTCTCTGGCCCTTGAGGAGATATTTTCTATACTGACTTTGCTTGTTTGTGCAGAGACATTTTCTGACTGTCTGGTAATAAGGTTTTTGCTACTGCTTGCTCTCTGTCCTGGTTAACTTGCTGATGGAAGGGGGTTGGCAATGTCTTTTGTCTTACTCTATTATGCTGTACTGTAGAACAGACTGCTTCACATGGGGATAGCAGAGTGCAGACAGGTAGTCTTGCATGCAAAGCTCAACCTTCCAACATCCACATTGTGGAGAGCCACATTAAAGGGAGCCACTTTTAAGATATGAGTGATAACTATAATGCTACTCTCTCGTAGCATTTTCCTTGCTCTGCTGTGAGATTCCTCTGGATTTTTCTGTTGTTGACAGCATGCCCCTGGCACTCATCACCTGCCTGCTTTCATTAACATGCCTATTCTTTTTCTAGAGTGCCAGTGAAGATTGCAAAATTACAGCCTGCTTTTTGGCAGATTTCTTGCCTTACCCCTAGTGTGCTTTTCCTCAACAGATTGGGGCTTTATCTTTTGATGCTATCCTTTTTCTAGTAATGTTAGAGGCACCTGTCAGTAATCTTATGTCCCAGCTGTTCTTGGTTTTGAGAGTAAAATTTGAGAGACATTGTACAGAAACCAAATATATTCCAGCTGCTTCTATAATAATAAACAAGTACTTTTGTGACTAGCAGAACTAATGAAAACTTGTTTCCTATGGCTTTGTGCCTCACGGATGACTGGCTTTTTAACTAAATTATTCTAAAGCTACAGTAGTGAGGTAGAGATTTATAAGACATCAGAAAATTCACAAAAAGTGGGAATGAAAACTGGGAATGAGTTGAAGAGAGTATTTTGGCCATGGGAAGAACCTGAAGTGAGTTTATAACTAACAGTGAGCTTTGGAGGGTTCATAGTAGTGAAAAAATGTGAATAAAAGTTAGAATTTCTCATGTCTCATAACTGCAAAGTTTTTGAGAGAGGATTTTTCAGCAATTAGGACACTCAAAGCAAGATTTTCCCATGAAAATCTTATTTAATTAATTAAATCTTAATTAGTAAAGGCTGAGCTCATACTGATATCTTACCTTCTTTATTCACAATAACACCTTTTTTTAACCTGTATTTTTCCTGTAGTGGATTGTTTATCTTTCATGAAATTTGAGTGATATAGTAAATTTTAAGACCTCTGTCCAAGTGGAATGCCATCAAAAAGTAGGTTTGTATGTGGTCATGCCAGAAAGACACATATGCAGAAAGACTGTTCTTTCACACCGAGCTCCAAACCAGGCTGGTGTCATTTAGAGGAAGGTTATGTGGTCTTTGGAGTCAGAGCAGGCATTTTTTGGGGAATGAATGTGTTGTGGGATGTAAGAGCAGAGTCTGCCCTGACACCCAGCTCGTCTCAGGCTTTGTTGCTGCTTTTCCCCATGACTGCTCTGCTCATTTTTCCAAACTTCTGCTTCGGTGTCATTATTCTTTGCACAGTCCTTTCATTTCAACACTTCCACATACAGTGTGACCTTTCAGAGTTGAGGATGTGCTTGCTCTGAAGCTGAAAGGTAGTTGGAAAGGCAGTGGACTTATGCCTAAAAGAAGTGGACTTTGCTCTGTGGACTGACGGTGTAAAGCTTGCTGTATTATGTTATGAGGAAGGTCCTTGATTTGTTGAAATATTGGGACATTAACTGACCACTGTTTATCCTCAGCATCTAGAGTGAAGGTCACAAACTAGTAGTGTGTGGTGTTGTGTTGTTGTGTGTGGTTTTTTTTTTTTTTTTTCCCACTAGCCCTTGGTATATTTGCCTAAGACTTCATACTTCAGGCTTATTTCCCACATACCTTTTTCTTCCTTGGCTTCTCAGTAATACCTGTCAGCAGTTACCTATGTGAGGAATTTGCTAGCTGGGCTGCTATGGGTGATAAAAAGTACACTGGTTGTGTGTTTTGGTGAAAGAGTAGGTAAAAAAAGAAAATCTGAAAATACTGATGTAAAACCTCTCAAAGTCTTAGCTGTCCCAGGGAGTGAAATGCTATGAAATTCCTGGGAGATGTAAAGTGTAGTACAAAATGTGTGAGGATGTTGTCCTTAACAGCAGGCAAGCCAGTGACCAGTTATGCTGGCACTGTTTTTATTCCCTCCAGCAATTTGTGTTTTGGAGTTTTTTTTCTGTTCATCATACGAAAAGCATTAGTATTGGCTCTGAGTCTTACCCCAGGTATGAAGTGTTGTATAAACATCTTGGATGGCCTGTTTAATATCTTCTGAAAGAATTCTGGAGAATTCTGGGCTTCCTGGCAGACATGCTTTGACAGTCTGGCACTATATTTATTCAAGATAAAGAAATTATTTCATGAAGTGACCAGTGAAAGTACTTCTCCCCCATCCCCCCCCACCATCCCTTCTTGAATTATCATCTCTTTTTGCTTAGCCAGGCGACGACTGTACTTTTTACACAGTTACAGATGGATGCGATCTGTTTCCTGTATTGAATCAAGCTACAGTTTGAGGGAGACAGTAGATAGTGAGCCTGTCTCTGAGACATTTCTAACAGGATGCTGGCTGTTTTTTGAGGCTCTAACTGGTAAAGTTCATACCTGTGTTTAAAAGTGACAGATGGGCATGACTTGTGGTTTCTGTAGGCTTCAAGTTAAACCTGAAAGTAGATGGAGTTGGTCTTCCCTAAACTCCCAGCACTCTGAAGAGATTTGGTCATCAAAGTGCTGCATTACACACTCAATTCCAGAATTTAGTACTTAAAAATCCCTGCCCAGCTCCTGTCTTTTCCTTCTTCCTGGCTGTCTCCCAGGTCCTCTCCTCTCCTCCACTGCATTGCCCTGAGCTTGACTTAGGCTGTTTGTGTACCTGTTTAAACCCCACTGTGCTTTTTTCTCCAACCCACTCTGTTGCCACCTATCTGTCCATACGCGTCCAAAGGGGATCAGCTCTGATAGCTGCTTGTGGCGGGTTCACACCTGCTGTGTTGTCTCTGATCTTCCCCAACTCTAAATTCCACAGAGATCTCTTCAGCTGTTCAGGATATAATTACTCTTTTCAAGACTTGCACCCTCAGCCTCTCTTAGGGGAAGTTGTTGCTGTTGTGTGTGGTAAAGAACATTTACCTCTTGAGATGCTTTGGAGAGAACCTTTCCTGCTTGTCATTAATATCTGCTTTCTCTTCTTACTACTTCTCTGCCAAGTCTTATCTTCCTGGATTCTGTAGGCATACAGAAGATTGCTTGAAGATTTTATTGAAGACAAAACAGTACCTTGCTTTTTTAGCAAATTCCTGATGTCTTTTCAGTCTTTAGAAACACCTGGCCAATTTCACCTCCTTCCTCACTTGTTAGCTATATCCCCATGATGTCAGATCCCTGTAACCCAAAAGCAAGTTGTTTAACAAAGGCAGAAAATTATTGGTGGCAAACTAGTGGATGACAGGAGAGGGACTATACTAATTTTACTTTTTCCCTTTCTTCTTGACCAAAGTCTTCTGTTGTTTCTTGTGGGCAACCACAGCAAGAAAAAACATCATAGGATTGTTTTCCTTATAATGTCCTGAGGTTATTAACTCAGATGAGCACAGCACTGGGTGGCTACTCATCACTCTGGATGTGGGGACCTGGCTCGACCCTAACTAGGTGTGTACATGAATATGTGCACCCTTGTGTTCAATGCATTTCTGCCACGCACAGCTCTTGACATCGGTGTGGTTTTAATGTTTAAGATCCTGGAATAGTCTCAAGTGAGGCTTGGCAAACCAGATGGTGTACTGCTCTCCTGGGTCATATTGCCACTTCTTGGGAGCTCACATAGATTTTCAAAGGACTTCTTTGTCCTTTAGACCATCACAATTTTAACTAAAGCAAATACTAGGTAATAGTTTTTATAAACTGTCTGAGATGGTTGGTTTGTTCAGTCTTTGTGGCAAAAGTAGTATTGTAAGGGGTGCTTAGTCACCCTTTGTAGTGCTGAGTCATGAATGAAGTTTTTGGCAAGCTGAGGAGGGTGGGCTGAGTTGATACTGAGAAACTGTTATCATGGAAGAGAACAGACATGTTAATTTTTGATTTATTTGTAACACAGGAAAAAAATAAATCGGTGTTTGCCAAAGGGAAAGAGCAGAATCAATAGGGAAAGACATTTGCTTTTCAAGCCTAGTGAGAAAGTATTAAAACATGGATTAAAAAAATAAAATTAAAAGCTATAAAAATGTCTTGGCAGTGTAATTTTAATCTTAAAATTGGCAAAGCATACAGGTGGATTATAATATGTTTTGCAATAATGGAGAATTGATTGATGACTTGGATTTTGAGTGAATTTTTGATGTAAAGCATAGAGAATGGAGTAAATACATTTAACAGTGACAGCCCATTACTATCCTTTCTTCTTGTGTTTTACCTCTATGGGATGTTTTTCTCCAAGGTAGAAAGACAGGTCAGTGTTATAGGTCAGTGTCAGGCAAAGAGAAGTTCATCAGAAGAATTAAAGTCTGGGGACAGGCAGAGAGAGGTTTATGTGAGTTTGGAAGAGATCCAGCAGAGCAAAAGAAAAAGATGAAGTAAAGGAGCCTCTTCCAGAGACATGCATTGTATAAAAAGTATCCTGGGTGGCAAATTTATCAATTTAATTTTCACATGCTAGAAGGTGGTCTGGAGTTAGGTTTTTCCACATTCTTCAGAGATCTAAGAAGTCTCTTTTAATTCTTGGAACCATCTCCCTTCAAGGAGAACAGCTGAGAAAATCTCTTCCTAGAAGACTTGCACCTTTTTCCAAATTGCTACCACGGGGCTGTGCGTTACAAATGTCTGGGCACGCTGTTCTGTAATATCCCTGTGCCTGCTGCTCTGGATTAGCTTCCTTTCTGCAGCATTTTCACTGCTCATGGGCAGGTTTATTACTTAAGAACCCCATTGCTATTACTCCACTGATACACTTTCGTTTGAAAGCTGTAATTTCTGAGAATTAAATTGATTTATCCCTGTGTTCTTGATAAGGCAATAGGAGCATCTGATTATGGAAAACATCTATCCCCTCAACATGGGTCTGAGAAATGCAGCATGAAATCTTTCATAGGTTGTCATGTAGCATTTCCAGCTCCTTTCAGCTTCCCTAGGCACCGTGGAAATGCTCTTGTGAGCTACATGGATGTTCCACCCATGTTTCCTGCTGAAAAGTGAGAAGCAATGAGCAATAGTCTGTCTGTCTGGAGACAAAAGGCCTTAATGGTAGCCACTCCTCAAAGGCCTGGTTAGAGCAGATGGATATGATAGCCCTTCCTGCTTCAGCTTGAATGGATGAGATGATTTCACCCCACATGTGGTGGTGGAAATGCTGGGAAGTTGCTGTTTCAGGCCTGGGGACGTGTATATGGCAAGGCTAATTCAATTAGACTGAGAGCACTGATGGGCAGCAGCCTGGGGGCTGAGTTCTGCCTCTTGGGTAAAGCTAAGGATGCGGAAGCTCAGTGGTGAGCATAGGCCTGGGAGGAGGTGGAGGGAGAGACCCTCTGGGACGTGGGGCTTGTGGCAAAGTCTGAACGAGATGCCTGAGCTTGGAGGGAGCTGGTTATTCTTGTTTACACTCTTGATGTGAAGGGGATTTTGTGGTTTCTTTGTTATTTGTAAATGCGTCCCATAATACATTCTTGCTCTGGAAAGGAAGAAACTTACAAGAGCTTGAGTGCTTTCCTAAGTATCACAGTTTCTTAGCTCTTTGCATCTTGGAAATGATTTTACAGCCTAGGACTCTCAATCTCATTTCAAACACATGATGGAAATCTCAGTGTTGTGAGTATGGGTGGGAGGTTCAGAGGAGGGGAAGTGCATGGGAGGCATTTCTTTAGTGGAACTGTGGATAGGAAGGGGAGTGGCTTCTATTTCACACAGAGACTGAAACTAGGATACAAGAAACCTCTTCCTGAGGTCTAAGACTAACAGTGGACTCTCTGGAGACGAATGCAAGTCTTTTCACATTCTTTCTGTTCTATCAGGTCCTTGGGAAGGGAGATTCAGATCTTGGATGAGTTCACAAAAAACTGCTTGTGTGTCTGGTGCTGTCTAAATAATGCTTACCTGTACAAGCCACTGAGAAATTAGCTTGTTTCTGTTCTAGCACTGAGAGTCACTCAACATGTTTTTGACACCATATCTGATTCAGAAACATAAAATCCTAGTGAATGCTCCTGTAAGGTAGTCCTGTAGTCCAGTCTGCCCCTGTGAATATCCCAGTGGCCCTGTGGAAAAAATGGAGCATCCTGCCTTTTCCCCATATATTCTGACTTCCAAACATTGATGGATCATTGCCAAAACCAGGGAACTAGTGAGTCCAGAAGATCAATAAAAAATATGTAGTGGAAGTGCAGATAGAAAAATCATACGTCTAAGCATTTTTATAAAGTTCTAATGTTGATAGTCAGGAGACTTTTCACACAGACACTAAAACAGCTTTTAATAATTTGACTCAACTTTATTTCTAAAGAATGCTCTAGTCATGAATAAGCCTTGCTGAGGATTGGAACTGTTCAGGAGGTTTTGTCATCCTTTAATTAGTCTTGGTAATGAGCCCCCATTTTGGAGGAAAACTTAATTTAATGGTTTCGGTATTGAATGACCTTGATGTGGTTAAAGCACTTGTCTATGTGTGTGTGGGAAATGCAAATAATGAAGACTCACAGCCTGTGAGCCTCAGTAAGGCACTGGATGTTACTTTAAATTTGCTTGCTTTGCAGGTCAGATTGAAGGATGCCTGAGACAAGCAATAAATTTTTTTCCTGCCTTGGGAGGTTGAGCCTGCTGATTAATGCACCTCTCATTTTATTTCAAATTCTTGAATTCACCCTCCATTTGAATTTTCTTTGTGGTGCTGGAGGCTTCCAACACTTTTTTTTCCCTAAGTAAATGCCACATGAGGACTATGACTCATCAGGGTCTCATAATTGAATCCAAACATGTAATTTATTTTAACTACAGTAGCTTTGAAAGTGCTGCACAAAATTTCTGTAATATGTTGCTCTGGAAAGCAAAATTGCCCTTGAAATAATAAGGGCAATTGTTTTAATGGTTCATGCCCTATTTCATTGGGCAAATGCTAAAATAAACTGTATGTATGATTGCATGCATTGATATTTGTGATATATAGGTGTGTTTTCTTCCACCTTAAATTTATTTCTGTGTGTATCTTGTTAAGATCCCAACTGTAGTTTATTTTAGCATTTTGTCCCTATTGCTTCTTTGTTTTCAGTCCTAAGCTAGCTCTTAAACTCCTTATGTGAATTGCTTTTTCAAACTTAATGGAGGCCTGGGCCAAAGCATGCTACAGTGGTGACAGGAACAGGCTTGAATTCAGAGAAAACTCTTTATTGCATCCTGGGGGTAGTCTAATTTGTGAGAAGAGAAAGCAAGCTGCTGCTTTACTGGGAGAGCAGCCTGAGAGCACAGTGCCTCACAGGGGCACTGGGAATATTAGGTTTCTATATCTAGTCTTGCTATTAGTTTGCTGGATGGTCCATGAGTCACTTTATTCTTCTGGATCTGTTTTCCCACCTCTAAATAGGGGATTATGCAAACTGCCATTTGAAGCTTGGTGATCTCCTGATGGAAATCTTTCTTCTGGAAAACCTACTATGATTGTCCAAGTGCTGTTAATAAGGCATTACAGTGAAAGTGGTAGTAAGGAAAATGTGAATCACCTCCTAAAACTGAGCAAAATTGGCAGCAATGTGGGACAAAGATAAAAGGATGGGAAATAGTTGGAACTATCCAGATACATTCTTCTCTTTATAGGGAGGATTGCCAGTTGTGGCCCAGCCCTGATCATTACAGAGCTAGTGAGCCTTTGCTAATTGTTCCCAGCTAAGGCCCTGTGTTTTGCTTTACTTGAAACTGGCTTTGCACTTGTACTTTATTGCACTGCAAGACCACAACAAGGAGCTGGGAGTCGTGGTTGAAAGTGCTTCTTGTGATACCACTGAGGTGAGAGATGAGCATGAACCCATCTGTGTCTCACTTCTCTTGTTTACAAAATAGATATTAGGCCTGCTTGTGAGAACACCCTGTGCCTCCGCTTGTTGATCTATAGGAAGAATGTTTCCGTGTGTTGTGGTGAAGTTCAGTTCAGACCCAGAAAATCTGGAGCTATGCCCAGGTGTTACTGACTCCAAGTGGTGCAGTGCTGAATAAGGATGGCGTCTGATCAATGGGTTCTGTGATTACACATTATTTCTTCTTGACCTCTCTCAAAGTAAGCTTATGAGGCAGTATTTGCACTTGTGATGAGTGAAACTGGACTGGGGCAAAGGCCAAGGTGAGGGATTTACAGGGTTGATTCCTTGCTCTGGTGCATGGTGAGGCCTTGAATGTGTCTTCTGTGTTCTCATTGCCTTCAGGCTTGAAACTGGGTTAGGGTTTAAACCAAAGCCATCTGAGCACCTAAGCATCCACTTGATGCACTGAGAAATTTCTGTGGTCATTACACCTTCATGTTAGGTGTGTTTGCTCTGTTTAACCAGGGATCTGTGTTCTAGCCATAGTGTGAATCTCCTCTAAACCACTGGTGGTGCCTTCTCTCTGTGTGTATGAGCGTGCAGGTACAGCTGTGTCTGGAATCCTATGATATGCCATATCTCAAGTACCTCTGAGTACTTTTGGTATTTGAGCCTTAGCCATAATTGACAACATTTCTACGTATAGTGTCACGTGTATCACCCCGGAAGCTGGTGGGCAATATAGTGTTAAATCTTGCCTGTTAAGATGACTCAAGTCGTGCTTCTTTAAACAGAAGGTACTTTTCTGCCCCACTGAAGCATGGCTGACATAGCTTTCAGCTGCTGTCACATAGAGATGCTTTGCTGTAGGACAGATGCAGCTGGGGAGCAGTAATAAAATTTGGGTTAAAAAAAGTAAAATTATGTCCATGTTGTCTGTTTTTTAAAATTTGTTTTTGGAAGCACATTATCTTTGCTGCTCTGTGTACTTGCATTCTTCCTGGCTGCAGATGACTGCTGATTAAATTTCTGCTGTTACACATTTGAGCAGCACTTGTGTTGATGGGCAGCAGAAGAATGTACAGTCACAAAGAACAAAACATTGCATTTCACCAGCTGGGAATTGTGCATTCGTTCTTCCTGCTCCTTCTTGATGGAGAACAAAAGGGGGAAGAGAAAAGAGAAATTTACAGAATAATCAGCTAAACTAGAGCATATGTTAGGAACTGCACATGTGCTGTGTGTCTGTTCTCAGAGCATCTCTTAGTAATGTGCACAGTTACATGCTCAGGCCACTGCCTTTGAACTTGTGCAATGGAGCAATGATAATAAAATATTTCTAGTTAGGGCTATTTTAGTGCATCATATATTTGCTTCTGGTGCAGCATGTTTTGCTCACATTCTAAATACTGAAAAGTTAAAATTAATCTTTTTGTGTCCATAAATTATGGTGCTTAAAGATTCAAATTTTGGTCCCTGCATATCCATACCCTTAAATTTATGAACTCGTAAAACACTCACTGTGTTTCTTTGTGATTTGTATCTCTGTTTTTTTCACGTGTAATGCACAAATGGAGTACACTGTTCCCAAATGACATCAGCTCTTTGGAAACCTATAAAATCATTCTTGTGTTTAACTGACTTTACACTATTGATGTATAAAATCAGAATTTTATGAAGATGAATAGGAAACTTGCAGATTACATAAGGTCTGCTTTGGAGCTGCTGTGCAAGCTGTTTACAATTCCAGTCTGCTCTTTGCCCCCTTGGATTATTGTGATGGTTCATTTACACTGACAATAGTACCTGCCACTGATAAAAAGGTGAGAGTCTGGATTTGAGGGGAAACATTTGAATATCAACAATATTGTATTTATAAAAATTGTCCCTTGGGGGCAGAGCATTGCTGCAGATGAGCAAAATCCAGTTTATTTCTTGTAATCCATTACTACTGCTAATTTGTTGTTCTCGTTAGGAACCCTCAGCTGGCCACATGAGAAATTATTTCTTTGCTGGCATATAGAACCCTCTGAACCCCTAAATGTCAAACAGAACAGTAGAAATGGAAAGGGAGAGGGGTCCACCCCAACCTTGCTTTTGAAGTCAGCAGCTCAGCCTTGGCATCCGAAGGGCAGCTATGGGATGTAATGCCTTCTGCCCATCTCAGTTAAGGAAAAATAATCTGTTAAAGTGAAACCATGACAAGATGTTCAGAGTTTCTCTAAGCTCATTAGACAGCGAGGCAGCGAGATCCCCGATGAAGCTGATCATAGTGGAAGGCTCAGTCGCAGGTGAAGGAGCTCAGTCTGCAAGGAAGTAGGACAGGAAAGCTGGAGGAAGGGATCATGTAGCATTGCAAATAGCCTGGCCACAGTAACTGCTGCAGGGAATTCTGAATGCAGGAGATGGGAACAACAAACACAAGTTATTTAAAAATTAAAGAAACCTGTATGGGATGTATTGTTGGATGGTCTGTACAATGAACAATCCCCATCTTTAAAGCTGATGGCGTCCCTCAAAATAGAATTCCTGTCCATCAACACTCTCCTCAAATATCCCATCCCCAAATATCCCCATCCCTTGCATGGGGACTGGTTACAGGCTGCATTCCTACTGTTCTGGGACTTTGGGGACATAAGAAAAAAGGTAACTGCCTCCATGTGGATGGTCATTCTCTTACACATCTTATCCACATACAAATATTTTGGATAAAGCTGACTGCTCTCTGTCCAGCCCAGTTGATGCAGGCAGCTTTGCAGGACAGTCATCCTGATGCTTTTCTGGTCTCTTGCATCTCCCTTCCAGCAACTTGCCCTTAGAGCAGAGGACTGTAACATTTTATGTTCTGCACTGAATGCCAGCAGCTGAAGTCTATGGAAGGGAGGCTGCATGCTGAGGACGAGCTGAGAAACAGGTTATGTGGTCTGTGGCTGGCAGGAAGCAAACTGTCTTGTGTATGTCAGAGCCCTGCTGTGCTTATGGGTGTTAGTTTCAGACCGTGAGTAGTGTAGGTAGTCCAGGTTCTCTGGGTTATTAGTAAGAGTACCACTGGCTGTGTCTGATATGTGATAGAAGATGTGAGTAGAGCACAAAATGACCACTAAAACTACAGGAGAATCAGTGTAGCCATGATTGTTTTTTTTTTTTTTGGAAAAGAAATTGTTGGAAACAACCACTTCTAGTGACTCATTTGCTCTGTTCGTTCAGAGTGTGCTAGTTAGAGTTACACTGACCTTCAGTTGTGCCTGAAATCCATGTTTGCCTTGGCTGGAATGGTGTTAGAACCCACATTTTTGGGACGATATCTGTAAAGTTTCTATTTCGAGAATTCTGACATAGTCCAAACTATTTTGTGGAGGCGAGCTCAAGCCGTGAAGGTTTATTACCTGGTACGTTCTGTATGCCTGGGAACAGCAGTACTTCCCTTTGGAAAGAGGCTCTGAAGCTTTGTCTGAGTGAGCCAGGGACAGATGGGAATAGAAGCAAGATGATCTCTATCACTTCTGGTATGTTTTAAACCATGGATTATATAATTACTTGGGACCATCTGATTGAACATCTTCTGTTGGTCCATCTGGTCTCTCCCTACCTCATGATGGACATAGTGACACAGTTTTTGCAGTAATCTCCTTGTGCTCTGACCATTTACAAAGTTTCTCTTTTGGTTTTATTTTTTGTTAATTTGACACAATGTTTAGTGGGCCTTTTTTTTGCTCTAGTCTATAATCTGAATTTGCCCTGCTTCAGTTTATGATGGGCTGATGACTAAACTGATCATTATAGACTTTTTTTCCTTGTATTTAGTGGTACTCTACCTGTGACAGGACTACTATTTTGTAGCTACACAATAATTATAAAGTAAGAAGTCTGTTTCACATTTTATGAGAACAAATTTCCATCCTTAGTAGTTTCTTTCACTCTTAACCAAATATTATGCCATACAGAATTTAGTGATGTTTCTGCAAGCTGGGCTGCAGTTTTCTACATTTCTTCTCTAGGTGTGAATTCATCTTTAAGTTCTTAAGCCTGAGAAATGTTCTTGACTAATTTCCTTTATATCTTGCTCTATTGTAGGTGGGAGGTTTATGATTAGGATGTGAAGTTTTCCAGATCAAGCAGTGGGAGGCTGCTGCAGGTGAAAAACTCTGCTTGGTACATGGATTGCCTTTGATGCTTAATTTATTGGAAAAGTGAACACTGTGCAAGAGGGGAGTTTTCTCCTGCTATATTTGCAGTGGTACAGGACATCAAAATCTCTGGTGACAGTTGTTGCAGGGGAGGACAATTGTACAGGTTAGGCAACAAAAGCAAATAGTATTTCAAGCCTTGTTCCTAATTCTTTAGGATAAAACTAGCGCTTATATTGTTATGAGAACATTGTGAGCAGAAGTAAATAAAACAAAGTTGCAGAAACTTGGAACTAAGGCTGCTTATTGCTAAACTCATTGATGTATGGACATAGCACAGAGTTCATAAATGCAGGATGCAATTTTGTTTCACAAATAATAGCTTTCTACTTTTAGATGTCTCTTGGTTCTAGGTGCTAAGCCAAGTCCGTGAAAGTCATTTATATCTGCAGTGTGTAGAACCTACTATCAATTCAACTGAACCAAGCAAGCATTTGCTGCCTCTGGTGAGGATAAAGCAAGTGTCTTGTGTTCTCTGCCAAATTAGCATTATAGCTTAACTGCCTTTTCCCCTGGATTGTACCTTGTAAACTGCTGAAATGACTCGACAGAAAAGAGTGAGCATCCAGTGAGGTCTCTTCTTGGTCCAGCTGTTCTAACTCCAGTGACAGCAGCACAGAGTTGAATCAATGGTTTGCTCTGCTCAGAGCCTGGCTGAGAGAGTGGAGCTGCATCCCAGTGCAGGGACACAGGCTGTCACCATCAGCTGCTGCTGGCAGGGTTCTGTAAATGAGGTTTGCATTCCCTGTCCCTTAATCTCATAGGGCCAATATGGATCGTGTTGGAAGAGTTGCGTGACCTGGAAAGAGACATCCTGTATCTCCTCAGACAGGCAATCTTGTATCTGAGCAAATAAAACAGAGGGGAAGATTCTTTTACTTCTGACTGTCCATGGCAAGGCACAGTGAGGTTTTTCAACTCTGATTTGCTCTTGAATAAGAGTACCTGAAGGTCCTGTTGGTGGTAGCCTTTAGGTATGACCAAACTCTTATCAATCCCTTGGGTCTGGAACAGACAGTCATGTTCACTGGTGAAGACAGAAAAAACACTGATTATTACTAAATGCCTGGGCCAGGATCTGAAAGGGTAAGAGAGACCTGAGGTAGGCGTTATTCAATTTTATCCTGTTCTAGCTTCCCTGTGACCTCTGCTTCTGATGCCTCTTAGGACAAAGGAAGGTGGAATATTTGATCTGACCCCATTTGGCTGTCCTCAAGTTTTGTCATTTCAAGTGTAGCTCTGGAAGTCTGAATCCATGTCTGCTTTGGGAAGCTGTGCATCCAGTGTTCCTCCTTGGTGTTATGTGTGCTGGGCCAACAGATTTCATACCAAATGGGAGCTCATGGGCTGTTTGGGGTCTGTGCTGCTAATGATCAACTGCAGTCCTGAACCACTCCCTCACAACAGGCTTCTATTCCAGCTGGTTTCCTAACCCTGACCTGAACAGCTTCACCACACCCTCCTTGCTGTTTGTTGCTACATCTTAGATGGGAAGGAGTGGCAACTGTCTGGATGGGCCTGTGTCCTGGTTTTGGCTTTTCCAGGAGTGTGGGTAGGTGTTTCTCCTGGACACCAGCTGTCTTGGGGTTAACTGGGCTCTCCCTCCTCTGCCAGTCTCAGTGTGTCTGGACACCAAACACTCATGAAGACAATAAGGTCACAGATGATGGACCACACTGGTTCAGCAAGTTCTAGGTTCTGACTGCCTGTAACGGAGATGAGCTGTCCTCATTACCACAAAATATAGCTTAGCTTTTTCTAATAGAAAGAACAGGGGTGTAGGTTGTTTGGTTTTTGTTGTTGTTGTTGTTGGTTTTTTTTTTGGGGGGGGTTTTGTTTTGGTTTGGTTTGGTTTGGTTTGGTTTGGTTTTTTTGAGAAAGGGAACAGGCACAAAGGTCCCTCTCAGTTTTCCTCAGGGATTTGCTCTTTTTCTCTCAAACCTTTCCCATCCCCCAAAGTTTATTGACTGGTATTTTCTCTGAGAGGAAAAGGTTCTTGTTCAAATAATCCTGCCTCTCCAGTGTGTTGCAGGTTTCAAGGCTGCTGTCACAGGCTATTCTCCTTTGCAGTCCCAGCAGCCTGAATAAGTGACACGTGCTTTTTTGTAGTATTTTATCCCTTCCACCTGCCCTGCCAGAGGGGCTGTTCATTGTATCCCTGTGATGTTTTTACATAAGGTATTGCATCAGGCAGCAAAAGGAATATGGTGCTGAATTTAAAGAGCTGGATGTTGTGTTGTGTATTTTTCAAGAAGACTTGAAAGAGCCGTGGACTTTTTTCTCCTTTTCAGTGTGAGTCTGTCCATTCTGAGTGTTATGACATCACATATTTCTAGTAGAGGCTGTTGAGTTTTTCAGTGGGGTATTTTACCTGCAAGCCTACTGGAGATATTTTTGGTCATCACCACACACCACTGTGCTTTTTTGAGTGGCGTATATTTTACCCATTTGACATACTCAACCATGGTCCTGGTTGGTTTTGACTGTTTTGCTAAATTACATTTTGTTTTTCCCTCTCCCTCCATGAAAAGTTTCTGTCTTGGGTTAGGGTTAAGGTTAACCACTGCTGCAGGGGATGTTTACGAGGTTGTTTTCCTCTGCCCTCTGGAAGGAAGGGATGCTAGGGTTAGTAATGCAGGTACAGCAGTGTTTTATGGATGATTTGTCAGAACTAACTTTCCTAGTGCTGGTCTCCATCGCAGGAATCTTGGTGAACTGCTGTCTTATATATATATATATATATATGCAGGCTTTGCATGCATCCTTGGTTTCTGGGGAAGAGAGGGATTGCCAAAGCTTTACAGAGATGGCTTTGCATGCAAGTCTGTGGAACCACCTGTGTCCTCCTTTGTACCTTTTTTAATGACTACTTCAAATTTGTCTCAAAGCTGTTTGTTAGCATGACCTCTTGGCTGGCATTTATACATATTTCTCTTTTATCATGTCAAATTATTTTTTTTTTGTGATAGTTATTCTTATTTTTCATTCTACAGCACACATTTTAGTTTTGTTGTAGTTGATGGAGATAAAGGTATGCTTTAAAATTAAATAGATTGTGTTATCCTGTTGGAGTGGGTCCAGAGAAAGGCCACAAAAATGATCAAAGGATAGAACACCTCTTCTATGAAGACACAGAGCTGGGGCTGTTTGGCCTGGAGAAGAGAAGGCTTGGGGGAGACCTTATAGCAGCCTTAAAGTAGATTAATAAGAAAGGTGGGGCTTGCAGCAATAGGACAAAGGTTTATTGTTTTATACTGAAAGAGGTTCGATTTAGACTGGATATAAAGAAGAAATTTTTATGATAAGGATGGTGAAACACTGCCACAGGTTTCATAGGGAGGTTGCAGGTGCCCCGCTCCTGGAAACATTCAAAGTCAAGTTGGATGGGACTCTGAGCAACCTGATCTAGTTGAAGATGTACCTGCTGATTACAGGGGATAGGACTAGATCTTTAAAGGTCCCTTCCAATCCAAACCATTCCATGATCATTAAGCATAAGGTTTATCTTCATACAGCAGGTTGGGATTTTTGGTTTGTTTATAAACAAAGTCAACCCAGAGGGTAAAAAATGCATCTCTGATAAGCTGTCATTTGGAACAGTTGGTTGCCAGAGCAGGTAGTATGAAAATATGTAATTTTAAGGCAGGCTTAGTACTTGAATATGTCAAGAGCTAGAAATTAGTTGCTCTGAACGGGAAGGTTACTGGCCTGCATCAGGTCACGTTTACACACATTATTTCCTGTCTTGTGGCTCTATTGCGTTCACTTTCCAGACTGCAAGAAAGGTCTTGGCAAAAGAAGTGTATTAAAATAGAGATGGATATAACCTTTTCTGCATCTCCATTTTACTTGGAAAAAGTAAAACTGGGGACTCAGGCAGGCAGCAGGAAAGCTCATCTTGGTAATGGCAGGGTGATGCTACAGTGCAGACTCTGGTTGAAGAGGAGCGAAGAGCTGCTCAAAACGTGGGTAGTGAGACATTAGAAGTGAGAGATATACTGGGGTGTTACACAAATTCCCAGTACCCTTATCTCTTAAGACTGCTAGAACCAGTTCCTAGCACATAAAGACTTCATGTTACTGGGTTTGGTCTCAGACTGTTCCATGTATGTTAATGCTATTTCTCCAAAGTATTATTTCTCTTATTATAATTTATATCTGAGGACTTCTGTTCCAGTAGCATGATTTGTAAAAGGGTAAATTATCTGAAATGAAGATTACATGCATGAATGTATACAGCGTATCTGAAGTCCGCAGAACATAAATCTCTGCCTGGGTCAAGAGACTAGAGCGGATGATTTTTTCTCCAAGGCAGAAAAGTGATTCAATCTCCCCAAGTGCAACAAGGACCACTTTGCACCCTAACATCAATGTTGAATTTTGTTTTGGTACAGCCCTTGTTGCAACAGGGCTGTTCCATTTATATCCGTGATGGTCCTTCCATGCTTGTTCAATGTATATGTAGGACAGACCACCCTGTTATGTGTGCCTGCATCCAGGCAGGACGTGCGTATGGCTGGTGGCACCTGGCTAAGGACAATACTCAGCCAAGACTTTTTGGTCTGGGTAAAAGAAGCTGACCTAAGCAGTACCTACAGGGGATCCGGAAAATGGGCTGAAAAAAATACATTAGTTTTTATCCCCAGTATTAAGAGCTCTCCCCATTTGCCTAAGTGTTACAATTTTAAAAGAGAAAAGCAACCAGCTGAGTTTCAGTGTGTCCTTGAAAGTGAATAACTAAAGCAAAACTCCTGGATACAATAAAAAAACTATTTCAAATAGTAAAATAGTATTAGTTCTATCTGTGGTTGACTCAGGTTTTGAGCATAGAGTAGCTTGCAAATGTGTACATTTTCATAGTATATCATGCCATGAATTTCAGGACTCTATTTCAGCAGTACCTTCAGAAAAAGTGGTATCTAATTTTTTTTAAACTTTAACAGTAATTTTCATAATTATAATCATTGTAATATCCAGCCTCCTAAAAATCTGGGGAGATTTTGGGAACTCTCTGCTTTATTTTGTCCCTCTGTAAACTAGCTATCTCTTTGCATTTTGTGAAGGTTATGAACTTGCTATCAATTTTTCCTCTAGATACATTTTTATTGTTTTTTTTTTGTGATACCTTTTTGATTAAGACTCTTGGTAAAAAGAAGGGAAGGCTGTGCTCTAGGACTCTCTAAGGGTTTGGTCTCAACCGCTGCAGCTCTTCTTCATGTAAGTAAACTAAAACTTTGTGGGACGGACACTGAACCTTGTAATCTGTCATAAACTGGTTCTAAGTCATGACTTATCTTTGTATCTTGCCTGCAGTAAACATTTATTTATAAAAGTAGCACAGCTCCAAAGGAGTCCTGTCCCTGTCAGGCACTGATAACTGGATTATATTACTTACTGGATTGTGCCAGGCCTACATTCAAATCTCTGGCTTGAACCAGTCACAGCAGAAACTTAGCTCAGACACTCCTTACACTCAGGAAACCCTTGTTTAAGTCTTGACTTTATGCAGTTCACTAGTCTCTCCCTTTATTAGAACTAAGTGGTTAACCTGGACCTCACTATCTTCACTATGGAAATTTCTTTGAACTCCCTCCTCTTCTTCCTTTTCCTCACTTACTGTGTGGGATTGTCCTGATACTCAGTCTGAGGGACAGACCTCCCCCAGCCTTCACAGTCTCCAGACACGTCTGTAGCAAATTCTAGGACATGTGCCCTATGTGCAGGCAGTACTGCAGACCCTGCTTTTGGTGAGTGCTCCAAGTGCTGAGCAGAAGGTGATTATTGCTGGGCTAGAGGAGACCTTATTTACTGCTTTTGTTGGAGCCCAAACCAAATCTGGTGTGTCCCTCTCTGTGCTGGAGCAGAAGTTTGGATGGGCTGTGGGGCTGAGCACCTCTGCTTCTCTTCCATCCCAGCAGCTGAGGAGTAGCATTACTTCTGCAATTACACTGCTGACAGCAATAATTTCTGAGTTATTCTGTTTCAATAGGATTATAATAACATATTATCTCATTACAGTAGTGTTAATACTTCAAAAACATCTTCGATGGGAAATTAAAAAGGAAGTTGTAGAAGTACAGTAAGCAGTTGTCCTTATGGACCTCAGTGATGCTCATAGCATTAAGAGGGCTGGAGGGTGTCATCTGCACTGAAGAGTTCCCTGCATTGTGCAAGCTGCTGCCTTTATCTTTGCACCATTACAACCCATATATAAAGCTTTTTGTAAATATTTCTAGAGAAGGTGGAGAAAATACAGTAAGAAAGTTGTGTTTGAGCAACGGTGGAAAGACAACTGCTGTGGGAAAAAGTAGGAAATCACCATTCCTAAGGTCTTATGATGCAGTTAGCATTTCAAATTACTTATTTTTCTGAGGAAAAATAAAATAAAAGTGACTGAGAATAAAAGTGACTGTTTGTAAAAATGCTGTTTCTCAGCTAGACTCTTCACCCATGAGAGGTGATGTTTCTGCCTTGAAAAGAACTTGAAATAGTTTAGCTCTGCAGATCTCAGTGTTGTCTTTCACTTTCTGGGGAAATATAATGCATTTCTGTTTTTATTAATTTCTTGAGATGGGCAGCTTTTGTGTAAAAAGTGAGCTTGGATAAACACTCATTTTTGAAGTTGTCTGTGGAATCATGTTATATCCTGTTTGAAAGAGAAGACAATGCTGTGGAAATGAAAAATGAGTTTGTGTAAAAAGTTATCTTTCCTCCAAGATACTACGGAAATAGTGTTTCACAGCAGGGTTTATTGCTTTTCCCTAAGATATATAGACATGTGTTATCAGTTTAATACAGCTACTGGACTTACAGGGGAATAACATCACTTCCAAAGTTGCAGATAATACTGAGTAGATCTTAGGGAGTCAAAGAACTTTGCATTAGCTCAGCTTTGGCCTTTTTTGTTGGTGTCTCTTGGCTTCTCAAGAGCTTTTGTATAATTATTTTAGTAATTCTAATTTTCTGTTCACAAAAGTATAACTAATACAGGTTATAGCCTTTTAAACGAAATTTTCTCCCTAGCAAAATGCCAGGCTATTTAAATGCAAATGGCAAAGTGGAGAAGTACAAATTATCTCACTGGATATTTGAATGCATTGAGTGGGTATTACATAGGTACTTGTTTAGCCCAGGAATCATATTTTTTGGAAGACACAGATAAATTTTCATTCAGTGAAGAAATTTGAAATCTTAAAGATAAGCTTAAGAAGTCTGTGGAAAAAATAGTGCTTTGGAGATTTATAGAATTTAAAACTCGAGACTGATCTTTTCCCATTCCAGGATTACAATAAAAATAATTTCATTCAGCTTTCTTGAATGAAAAGGATAAAAGCTCAACCCATTTTCCTTCCTTGTCCTTGATATTAGCATTGCCTCACTGTATTTAATGAATATCATTTTCTTGGGTGTAATAATTTCTGAGAGGGAGAGTAATCTTTGGAAAGCCTAAGAAAAATTGAAGGAGACAAGATAATTACAAGGACTGCCACTATCTGATGATATGGAGGTGCACACATTCTATGCTTGAAGTGAAAAATCTAGGCATAATCAGGAGCTCATGCATAAACTCCCACGCACCTGGATGAAGTCAGAATTGAGCCTACTGTTGCAAGTGACAGTGGTTATTTAGGGTGGAAAGATATTACTGCTGATACAGATAGTGCTGGAAATCTCTCTGCTAGACGTCATAAGGCGATCCTTTACATTTTGATTTGAATGTAGTGAATTACAAATGCCAACCCGTAAAAACATCGGCAGTAAATTGAGCATCTCATTTGTTAACTGTAAGGAAGAGTATTGCTGTTTCCAGTATGGAAATTGATAAGCATGAAAACTCTTTTACATCTACCTTGAAACTGTTGCTCTGCGGTTGCATGGCTGGTGCCTTTGAGAAGTACAAATGATTAGAACAGTAACATTTGTCTAGATCGCTCTGTATTTAGTAACGAGTCCCAGAGGTATTCAGCCACTTGGCTGAGTGCAAATTCTGAATCCTAGAAATACAATACATGAAACCAATCAAAATGCAGTGTCTGTCTACTTCCTAACTGTAATGTAAATAATATTCTTGTGCTGGCTCAAGGAGAATGGCTGAAGATGTTAGTAGTAATAGATGAAACCATTGTTAGGTGTGCCTTGCAGGGCTTTCACAGTATGACTTACCACTCAGAGCTAATAAGAGATGGGACAACTATTAGTCCAAAATTGCTCATATGAAGTGAAACAGCAAAACCTAATTTTAAACCTTGACCTTTGAGGTGCTGCTGCAGGGCACATGTTTCCAGTGCCCTTTGGAGTCTGACAGCTTGGTTATCCTGCCTGAGAGAGGGCTGTGCTGAGGCAGGACCAGTGAGGGGATGCAGAGCTGTGATGGATGCCATCAAATAAAACTGCCTCAAAAATTGATAACGGTTCTTATAATGACTTCAAGACACATAATAGACAGATCACTCCTGCACTCCCCTGGCCTCAGGCAGACTGATGAAATTAAATTCAAGCCACTCAGCTCAAAACAGTATAACCCTTATAGGAAAACATTACAGAATTTAATAGATGCTTAACAATAGCTGCTAGTTCTTACTGCCTGTAAGATTCTTGAGATGTTTCTCTACATCCTGCTGAACACTGGAAGATGAGTTTACAGGAGGCACTATGGAAAAGTCCATTTGCTGATTGATTAGATGATAACATCTTCTCATCCTTGTACTTCCCTTTTATTGTATGCTTGAAGTGTCAGAATGCATTTTTGCACTACTCCAAGGGAAGCACAAGACTGCAGGAATCCCTGTGAGCTGGACAGAGGCTCTGCATGTCTGTAGCTGAGCACAGGAGCTCCTGGTGGAGCTGCCTCAGGTTCAAAGCAGAGAGAAGGTGCTTGCCCTTCAGTTTGTCTTGGCTTGGAGGCCCCAAGCCAGAATGTTTTCAATGATTTTAAGAAAACTCTGGAGGAAAATTTCTATTTTATTTTCTCTTAAGCCATTCAGCCTCATGCTGTACCTTCATCATGAAGATGTAAGTGTATACCTGTCTTTTCCCAGATATTGTCTTCCATTCTAGACCTAGGGGTTTATAAACCTTGGTGAACTAGAAAACAAGTTGCTCAAATTATTGGTGACAGTCTACTTTAAGATCTTCCTTTGCAATGTCCCTGGTGGAATGTCTATTGGAAAGAGTAACACGTTGCTCTGCTTTTTACTAGATTGTTGCAATTCTTCCTCCTCTTAAAGGTGCAAGTCATGTGTAGGTGTCTGTCAGTCACAAGCGGATTGCATCAAGAATGTTGCAAATCCTCCAAAAAGCAAAATGACAGCAGCAAACTGTGTGTGTTGTTTCATTAATGAGTTAATTTCCTACAAGGACTTAATTTGCTCTTTGGTAATTTCTAATTTTTGTTCCTTCAGCATTAAAATAGCTTTGTGACCTATTTCTGATTCCACCCTTTTGCATCTCTGGTGTGGAAGAATATTTAGTTTTTCTTGAGAGGAATGTGAAGCCACAGGGTTTGCTAACAACTCAATTCCCAGAAAAGATGTAAAAACATCCCTAGGTTCTTTGGAAGATGTAGTGGCTGTCATGGTAAAATGTACTAATTGGCATCTTCATGTTGACACTGCGTCAACTCTTTGCTCAGCCAAGGATTCAAAATGCAGCATTAACTTGGCTGGAAGGGAAAGAACATGTTTTACCCCAGCCAGCAGTGTTTGCAGGAAGCAGCATGTGGTCGAAGTGTCTGGTGAGTTAGGAATGTGCTTTAAGTCCAAGTTATTATATTAATTCCCTTGGTACAAAAGGAAGGAAAACATTTTCATAAGTTTCATATGCTGATCTTTTCACTTTAAATACAGAGGTGCCTGCAGTCTGTGCTTGGTTGTGAGAAGATGGACAGGTTAAAATTCTCCTGATTGTTCCCATGTTTTATGTAGGAATGTAATAGTTGGATTGAATTCACTGCTGAGTCTCAAAACTTTCTAAAGTTTCTGTCATGGTGACTTGTTCGTGGCAGTTGCAAAGGAGCCTTTTGTCCGCTGGGAGCTGGACTGAGGTGGCTCATCCCACTGTGCCGCTTCTCAAGTGCTGGATAATCACCTGTTCCATTATCTGGTCTGGCACAAAACTTTTTTACTGAGATGATACAGCTAGAAGTTAATCATTAGCCACTTGTTTTTTCAGGTCATTGCTGTTAATATTGAACAGCATGAGAAGAATCAGTGTTTAAGAGAGGGATGAAAGATAAGCATTGAACCCCTCAAAGTGAAGAGACCACAATGTACGTGGTACAGAAACAAAAAAACCTACCTTCAACCCCCCCCCCCCCCCATCCCCACAAAAAAAGCTAAGGAGGGAGGTGAAAAAAGTTAGTTTAATTTATGAATATAGAGTGGAAGAAAAGTGTGGTATTCTCTTACAATTGTACACCTTGGTTCTTGTGTTTCCAGCTGAGGCTGTGTCTGATTTCTCCAGCAGCTGGTGAAACCATGGGGCCAGAGCGTCACTGGTTTGTTTTGGCAGCCTCTTTGGATTGCACTTGTCTTTGCTTTTTTGAAGGTGTCCTTGGTCAGTTTGGTGGCATGAAAAGGTTCTATTTTCACATTCAGCTAGAACACATGGTGTGTATGGGCCAGCATGAAAGAAGGTGTGTGGGTGGCTTTTGCGGGAAGTGTGCAGGATAAGCAGTACAGAGAAGCTGTTGGATGAAGAAACAAATGCAACGTGCTATTCAAGGCCATTCAAAAACCAGAGTGGTAGCTCTAGAAACTTGAATAATTTGCAAAGCACTTTGATGCCCTTCAGCCTCTTGCAAAGTTAAATACTTCCAGCAGTGCCTTGCTTTTGCCATTTTCCAAGGAATCTTGGGATAAATAGCCAACTCATCTATAGATCGTCAGGAAAAGGTGTATTGATTAGATGGGCTGGAGGCTGGACACAGCTGTCAGCAATCCAAAGATGCAACACAAGTACTCAAGAACATTTTAGTTGAATTAAAATTACTTTTGTGGGGTAACGTTCATATGGCTTCAGGCTCGTTTAACTGCCTAGCCAGTTTTTTAATATGGTAATGAACACTAACATCTGTTCTATCAGTAATTGCCATTGTTAAGCAATTAATTTCTGATTTTGTGAAACTTCCTGTGATAATAATGAACCTTGGGCTATGAAGAAATTCTTTAATGTGTGCTTTGTGCATCTTGTTTCTTTGCTGTCTTAGGTCTACATTTTTTGTATCTTGTTACCTTGCAGCAGGAAATAAATGATTGAAACTACAGGATAGCCAGGGAACACATGGGTTGTTGAATGTATTCTGCTGCAATCACAGGCAGCTGTAGAGCAGATGCTGAATTGAGAGAATTTCACAGAAATATCCGTTCTTCTTAATTGTCTCCTAAGCCGCTGAAAGTCGATCATTAAATGGATTCCATGTCTATTAAAATAATGAGGATGTTCAGTACAAAGACCAAAAAGTCTCACATGCTTTATGTCAAATGCTGCAGTAGGAGAAAACAGGACAATGACATCTCAAACTCCACTGCAACCTTACAGTCCCTGGAAGCCCGGGGCTTTCCCAAACAATCCAGATCGTTGCCTTCCTCAGTGTCAAAGCTGTAAATATGTCAACTGCCTTTAGATAATGGAATTGAAAATTCTGTGAGGGAGATGATCTATTTATGTGATGGTTTGAGAGGGTTTTGGAGCAGAGACTTCAGCTTAATATTTTGCAGCCTGTTTTATCCTTTTAGCTCTACTGAGGTCACTAAAGTCAGAAGAGGGATGAGGATGCTCATTTCTGTTTTACCTCCATGGAAAGCAATTTGATGCATACCGGGCTACCCAGAGTTTCCTTTCCTCCCTCTGAACTCTCTCATTTTATTAGTCCTCCCTGCTTCCCTCCTCCATAACTTCTCCTCCTCATGCTTTTCTTTCTTTCTCAGTTTCCAAATTGCTATATTCATCACTGTCGGCTTTCTCTCCTTTTGTAAACTCCTTCAACTTATCTTCTGCTTCAGATAAATGGTTTTAATTTAATATTTTTGATGCTTCCAGGTTTCTTCTGAGTTTTCCTTATGCATCATCTCCAGCTTTTTTTTTTTCCTGCTATACATATTAGATTTGATTTTTATGTTGAGGGCCTTGAAGACTATTTTGCAGTCTGATATTTCATGTGCCAAATTGCATGCACTCAGCAGTGCTTAAAATGAGAAATATCTTAAGGGAAGAAAATCTACAGTGGATTTTACTTCTCCTGCAGTAGTGGAATAAACTTTTAGTTTGGCAAGTGACAGAGAAAAGCATGGGTGGAATATGGCTTCTAAGCATCATTTACCAGAAGCAGACTGAGTTATTTCTGGGTTTGTTTTGACGTACTCAGGCTGAGTTTAATCAAATGCACAGATTTACATTCTCTTCAGTCTGTTATTGCTAGACTTGCTTTCATGAAGATATTGGATATTTAAAAAATGCAAGGGATCCAGAAAAAGCCAAGTCTTACAGGAATATTGCATGTGGGACCTTAGACCACCTCAGCTGTTGCTCAGTGAGCCCAGTAGAAATCAGCCATCAGAGTCCTTCTCTGTTCTGCTTGTCTTCTGGGGCTTTTTCAAAATGGAAATCGGTGGAAACTGGATGTCATGGAAAATAAGAACTACTATGAACTTTCTCAAAACTGATTTCTGAGATGTTGGCAAAGCTTTAAGAAATATAGGGCTGTATTAGACTGAATAGAGTATTTCAGGCTTTCGAGTTCCTTTTGGAGGAAGAACTGCAAAAGTTTTGCACTTCCAAAACTATACTTTTAGTGTCCTTAGGATAATTCAATCAAATTTTTGATGTTAGAACAGAAAGTTTTTCAAACTCCCTGATGGTGCATCTGCTGTAGAAGGATGTGTACCTTTTTATTATCTCCATGGTGTATGTTTGTTTGGATTTTTTTGTGGTTTTTTTTTTTTTTTTTCTTTTTAATAGGTTTACTTTTTTTGATGCATGAGATGCAGATTGCCACTGCTTCATAAGAAAGCCTGATAAGGCTAATGTGGGTCAGAAACTCTTCTCACAAACTGCAATTTTTGGAGACAGAAGTCTGAGGGTTTTTATATTTGAGCATTACGGGGAGAAACAAAAGCCTTACTTTGGAAATTTATTTTGGTTGTGTTGCAGTCCTCTCTTTTCCCATTGCCTCAGATCTAAGCTTGTTGCAACCTTCTGGCATGTTTGTGGTGTGAATTCCTGGCATGTTTCCTACACAAACATCTTGCTGTGCTCCTGGGCTTCCTTCCTACAGAGCTGTTCCTTTGTTATCTCTGGGTCAGTCTTCTAGATTTTCTATCTAAAACAGTGACTAAAGCTATACAACTGACAAATTGAGGGTCTAAATAAAGCGGTTCTCGAGAAATCTGGATGCAGTTTAAAATGCCAAGGAGAAGGGAGCCATTAGAAAGAATGCTTGGAAAACTGGGTAGAACACTTTAAAAAATGAATGGCCTACTGCAGGCAGATTGAAACAATATTGTGTTTTATCTGAAAGCTAATATATAATAAATGTCATTGATGAAAATTTGAAAATATCACTGGCTTTGTAACAAAAATGTCAGAGTGTGATGTTTAGTATTTTTAGTTCTCCACTAAAAAAAGTAATTTTTGGGTGCAATTTTTAATTGTTGCATTTCCTCAAAGCACCCAACGCTGGAGCTCTAATTTACTGTCTTCATAACTGTGGACAGTGCAGATTGTTTAGACTTTCACTTCTGCTACAATGGTCTTATTAAATATGGATGTACTCTTGCTACATAAGGGAAAACTAAATCAGACCAAATTTGTTACACTTTACATAATTATGCATTAAGAACAATGTATAATTAATAAAGTTGTTGTAGATTCAGGCTATGGGTTGCCATTACCAGTGAAATATAAATTTTTTTTTATGCTGAGTGTTTCCTGCGGTTTTTTGGGAAAAAACTCTGCAAGTAGAGGTGTTGCCCTAATAAATTAAATTACTGGAAGGATAAATTTCTTCTGGAGAAGTAAGAAATGATTTTAAATCAAATGAACCTGGATGACCATCTTTCCCCTGTGTGCTTTGCACTTCCAAGTTTTACACTGTTTCCAAAAGGTTGCATAGTTAAATAATTTTGAATTAGTACTTTTAATAGCTCAGTTTTTAATGTGCCCAACAAAAAGTACTTCTGGATTCTTTCCCAGTCAATAAAGCAGGAGGAAGATGCCTAAAGACTGAGGAAGATGGGAAATTGTCGAAGGTTGTGAAACCTAATAGTAGCTCTTACATTTATATGTAAAGGAAAAGGAATAAGACTATTGTTGATTTTGAGTATTAAATACGCTTGGGTTTTCTATTTTTAATATTAATCTCTTGTCTCCCATGGATTTACTGTATTTTAGAGGCCTGAAATAAAGAACTAAATCTTGCTTAAGCAAACATGCTTAAAATATGCAAAGGAAAATAGTGGCACCACATCAGCTGTGCATCCCAGTTCTGCCCAGGTGGTTTGTTCTTCTCAGCCAGAAGGCCTGTGAAAATCAGTGCTTAGGAGCAAAGCAATGCCTGCCTGGCATCAATTCCCTTTTTGGCTGACACATTTTTTTGAAAAAACAAGTATTCCTACTATAAGAAGCCTGAGTGTATCCCTTCATGCTCAGGTTTCTTCCCCATGCTTTTCCATGTTCTGTTCATCTCCAGAAGTTTCTGTTGTCCTCTGTGCATTTTGACCAGGATTAGTGATAACCCGTCTGGGATTCCTGCTGTGGGGTCTGGGCACCAGCATTCTGGGAGCAGGTAATAAGTCTGGAGAATGGTGCCTGTCATCAGTGTTCACTGTACATTCAGGAAAGCAGAATCTAAATACATTTATCTCTCCTTGCAGACAGGGATAGTTGATTGAGTGCATCTTTTAATTACTAAGAATTTCAACATCTTACACTAAGATATGAAACTGCTTAAATTAATTGGATTTAAACATTGGAGGAATGACAGGTGTAATTTCTTCTATTCAGGTGCTTCTTTGTTCTTGCTAGTCTGCATTTCCTACAGGCAGCTGTGAAGATCTGATCTGTTGAAACACCATGGTCTGAGAGAACCTTAGGTCGTATTTCTTTAAACTGACATACGATAATTGTATTTAGCCTTCCTCTTGCAACACCATAGCAACAAGATTCTTTTTCTTGTTTGAGAATCAATATGGGAATATGTTCTGCACAGCAACTGAATTTTGGAGCAGTCCTGAAAGATGAAGTTTTAGGGGGACTCCTGATATTCTTTGTAACTGAATTTCTTTATTAGCTGTAGCTTCCTGTTAGAGCTACTGCAGATTTATACTGACAACTGTAGGTGGAACAATAAGAAAAACACTACAGACAGAAGCAGCATCTGAATGGCGAAGCATCTAGGCAAAAATTTGATTCTTTTTCTTTCCTTTTCCTTTTCCTTTTCCTTTTCCTTTTCCTTTTCCTTTCCTTTTCCTTTCCTTTCGTAGTTGCCGATGGACAGTTTGGCCTTTTAGTGCAGCTATTGTTTAGTGCAACAATTGCAGTTGTGGCAATTACTTGATGAATTCTTCCTTTGAACCAGGATTTACAAGATCTATTAACAGGCATATGGTTTTTCTTGCTAGATGAAATGCGTGACATTACTTTTAGAGGGGAAAATTAGATTTCAATAATAAAGATATCTTGTCTGTCTTCACAGATTATGATAGAAAGATAAAACCAAAACTGATCACTTTTTTCCCCCCCTAGAGAGTCCTGATTTCCATGTGACACTGCTGCTGTCCCAGCTCAGCTCAGTCTGTGCTGTCAGGGCATGAAGGTAATGAATGAAATGGTCATTTTGAGTCTCTACATCAAATGGGTTCAAAAGAAGTAAGTCAAACTAGAGAGCAGAAATTATTTTTGGCAGCTACAAACAGGGAAAAGATCCTGCTGAAAATCTATTTAATCAACAGTGTTCACCAGCTCCTCTGCTAGTTTTGGCAGGAATAGTTCTGTTATGTAAACTTCACCTTCAAAATAATATAGTTAATATAGTCTGATAACCTGTGTCTGCCTGTTAAAAGCTGGTAAGTTCATGGTTCAAACAGGATTTCCTTTCTGCTAACGCAGGAGATAATGCAAGGTTAGAACAAGAATGCACAGCAGTATTTTTCTCCCCACCCCCCCT
>VZTI01004497.1:466735-601817 GCA_013397865.1 Struthidea cinerea
CGCCAAGTATTTTTTTTCCCCCCCCCCCCCCTTTTTTTTTTTTGCTTAGACAAAAACTCAAAGCTTGCTTATAGTTTAATTACATTTCAGCTGCTGCATTTCAGTGGGGGAAAAAGTGAATGAAATGTCAAGGTCCTTGTGGGGCTGGATGGACAGTGTTGCCTCCTGCCTTAATAAGTAAAAAGGAGTAAAATAAGGCCAGAAAGATGCAGGATTAATAGCATTTCTAAATATATTCTTCCCTTATAGCAGGTCATATTAGATTCATTCTTGTCCCCCAGGAACCTATCCCAAAACAGATAAGAATTTTAAGGATAAAAATTATCTCTCTGAACAGCACTTGGAAGAAAATTGTAAGGTAGGGAAAACTTCAGGGAATAACTGTAATAATTCTTGTGTGTCTACTAAATAAGTAGATAGCTACTTTGTGTATTTGTTAAAGCTTCTGAGTAGTCTTCAATGTTATAAGGTATTATTAAATTATAAAACAATTACAGCTTTTACTGGATTGCGCTTGCAAGTCTTTGACGCATTATTGCAGCCTGGGAGACCTTCAGCATTGACTTAAAAAAGGGTACCAAATATAATATTTCACATACTATTCAAAAGTAGGTGTGATGTGTTGGTTCCCAGATTACCGTTTGCTTATATTGGCATCCATTGCCACAAAGTCTGTAATTGCTAAATCCAGTGTTAGAAACTCCAGGTATTTCACAGTATGCAGAATTCAAAAGCGAATCTGAATGTGAAGCAAATGTGAATGGGAATAATCTTTCAAAATTATTTCAAGTGTTTTGGCTGAAATTTGAGGAAGAAACTATTTCGGATTTGAATTGCTTCCCTGCTGTGTACCCTCTATAGCTAACCCATTTAAACATTGTGTTTCCCTGAGTTAGTGTTCCTGCCCCTTGTATAGTCCAGGGTGTTGTTGGATAGGTGACGATCCAGAGACATTATACCTGGTCTCTGCTCCCACACCTCAGCACAGACTTCCTATGGGTTTATCAGGAAGTGCAGCAAAGCTCTGGGTTACTTTATCTAGCAGCCAGAGCATGCTTTGGCCCTGATGAAATAACTTTGTGTCTGATAAAACAATAGCGTGTGACTAAGTGGGTGGGAGTTGCAGCCCTGACATTTACGCTGCAGGATGGAGGGGTCTTTCCGCCCCTTTCTAACCATACACCAGACGACAAGAACTCTGAGGATCTTCAGGGACAGCCAGTGAGTAATTACTGCCCTTCCAAAGCCAGTCAGCTCATCAGCCTGGGGGGAATGTCTCTAGACTTGTCTATTTCCCTTTCGTGTCTGCGTTGGTTTTTCCAGCCTCGCCATTCTTCAGGGTCTGTCGTGACACCAGACCAATGGATCACCTCACGGGGGTGACAGATGCTTTCTTCCAGCTGGCCAAGAGAGAAACTTCAAGGCTGGTGCTGCAGGCACAGCCCACTTCTCAGGCCTGATTTTTCAACTCAGAAACTAGAGCCCAAGATCCTAAGAAAGATAAACTTGGGTTTGTCTTTTCCTTTTGGACCAAGTATAGGTGCCAAAGTCTAACAGAATAACTTATAAAATGTCACCTAATTCCTCAAGTGTTTCAACAGCCCATCCTCTGCTCCTTGGCTGCCAGATGTGGAGGCTTGAGGGAAGCAGCCCCAATGCCTTCCTTGTCTTTTATAGGCCAATGTTTTCCTAAAGAGAGTATTTTAAAAAATAATTTGCTGTTACTAAACATCTTTTGTTTCCCCCTGCTTCATTTCAATGAAATGTTGAAAATTTTGGAAAAATGGCCCTTCATATATGAAGCTTTTTTGTATCTGAACTGATACTGGGAAGTTGTACAGAAGAGACAAACAACATTCTTTTTTCTTCTTGCCTTTTCTTCACCCTGCAGACAAGATTTAACAGGCAAAGCAGTTGGCCACGGATATACTGTTTCTCATCTCATTTTGCTAGCATTTTTTCCACTCTAATCCTTTTAACTTTATGTTTACCTGGTGGCTTGGGAGGCAAACATGTCTCTTATTTTTTCCCACTCTGGGAAAAAACCACGACACATATGTTAGAAGTATGGCTATGAAATGAAAATACTCTTCTAATAGAGTGAATACTATAATAGTTATATTAGGCGGTACTAACCAGCAGAAGATTTATATTCTCCTCCATGCTTTAGGTCAGTTAATTTATAAAATGAGAACATCTTGTACAAATACCAAGATAAGCTGAAATTTGAGACCTATGATCAGTTGCATACCACATTTAATTAGGCACATATAACAAATTACAAATAGTGATTATGGAAGAAAGGAGGGGAAGGCCACATATTAGGAAGAAAGTTTTCTGCAAGCCACTTAGGGGTAAATGAGCCCTTTCTTTAATTATCTGCCCTAGTCTTTGAAATGAGGGTATCTGACTACAACTGTTCTCCAAAACTAAATTAGAACCCAAAGAAAACCGAATCATGTTCAAAAAGGATTTGCCAAGAATTCTTCATGGTGTAAAATGGCAAAAAGTGAAATGAAATTTGGGTGGCAGAAATTCCCACGCTGGGCACCTCCCTCTGACCTTTGAGAGGAGAGATGGGATTTTTAGGGTGATCATGAAAAAACCCCTGAGGTCTCTGATCTGATTAGTCAGTTATTGAATTCAGTGTACTAAAACATGAGAGAGGTTGCCATACTGAGAGAGTGTGTCTGGATTTTCTGGTGTTTGAGTGGTAAAAGCCTTTCTTGGGCTATTAACTGTCTGATAATGTTTAATGCAGTGAAATGCACAAGGTAATAGGAAGGTGAGAAAAAGGCACTGGGAGAAAAGAAGATCAACTATTGCTGCTTTTAATATAGTGTAAAATAATATGGCTCTGAGGTAGAGTGGCTCTTCTGAAAGTTCACTCTTGCTTGGAAATGTAGGGAGTTCCAGTTGCTGGTGGTAACAGGACTTTGGAAATACAGCACTCTCCCTTGAGGTAGAACTTAGCAGGATCTGACTGTTATGCTGATCAATGGGGTGGTGTGAGAGATGTTTAATTCGCGCAGAAATTTATTGCTGGTGGAGAATGATAATAGGGACCTTGCAAGGAAAAGAGGCTTATAAGAAATGGCTATTTATCTTGTGCTGTGTTTATAGCCTTTTGTTAAAGGCTTAGCCTAACTCTTAGACTGAAGATTGTCAGTGATGTGGAATATAAGTCAAAATATTTTTTCCCTGATGTCCTGTGCTGGATGAGTACAGTTAATGTCATCAGATGCAGGTAAAAGGATATTAGAAGAGAGCAAGTGGAGAGGAGAAGAAAGATGAATGATCCTGAGATTTTAAACGCTACTACCAGTGCTAGATGCTTAACACCAATTAAAAATGAAGAATAAAATAACCAAACAAGTTGGAAACTCACTGTTGATGAAACTGAAGTTTCATATATTGCTTAATGATTATACGTTGCCATATAAAATAGTTTTCTAAATAGTTCCAGATCACGGATAGGCTTACTGGGAGGGTGACATGAGACAAAACTGCAAGTTATAACCTAGCAAGGAGGTTCCAGTGCAATGGATGCAGAAGTTGCCTAAGGAACAAAAATCAGGTACTCTTCAGAGGAGGAGAGAGCTGTGGAAGTGACCTGGCAAGTATTGCTGAGGACTGTGAGATTGACAAACATGCATTTGTCCAAATTTACACTGGAAAAAAACTTGGCTGAGAATTGAGTGAGAGCTTTGACAAGTTGGTGGACTTCAGTAGTGGACATGGCCTCCTAAAGAAGGATTAAATAGCTTCATCCATGCACATAAATATCTCGGCAGTGTGATGCTCATCTGTTTCTTTCTGTGACACAGTAGTCTATAATTAGCGGTATAGAGCACCAGAATTCTGCAAGAAAAATGAACTGAGAAGAAATGCACTTTTTGAATGTATGGATAGTACCCACGTTTATTTGTACCTCTTGCTGAATCAGGTATAATTTTCAAAGGCAAAGAAGTGTCAGTGTATGAGAAATGATTTGGTTTTACTTCAGATGGAGACAAATTAATAGAAGCCACCCCAGAGTGAACTGAAACCTTGGATGTAAGATAAAGAAGATGTAAAGGTTTGCATATTAATCAAACTGTGACACTTTGTTCCTGACTACTTGTGCTGCTGTCACTTGCCTGAACAGAAAGTCAGTTTAAGGCCATTCTTGACAGAATATGACTTCCTTTCCTAATCCTTGCTAGAATCAAAGGTGCCATCAATCCTCATCTGAGTTTGGAGGTTAATATAAACTTTTATTTTTTTTCCCCTCTTTACCTTGATATACAATTTTGTGTGGGGAACACTTTTCAATATTTTAAGCCTTTAATTTATTGTTGCAAAATGTAAAAAAAATATTTTTCCAGCTTATGTTTTTCTGCTAGGTAACCAGTCAACTTGCTTATGAAGATGCTGCCCTCTTAGTATTCAGTCTGAGAGTCAGTTCAGTGGTGGTTTTTCTCAAATTAGTAAAGACATCATTAAGTTCTCCAAGAAGACAGTCTGTGTGAGAGTAGCAAGAACTATCATCCCTGCTTGGAGCTCAGCTGAACCCATCCCTAAAATTCTTTGAGACTGGTTTAGTTTTGCTGTTCTTTCTTTCTTTCTTTGTTCCTGTTTCTCCTGCAATAGCTCAGCCTGTTATTTTCTTTTTCCTTTTCTGACAGGAGGTCTAAATGTTAAAATGCTTATTAACGTAAGCCAAAGCTATGAATTCAAGTACACCCACATTCAAACTGGAAGCTTGCCATCTGAGCCCACCTCTGCGTGAAACCAGTCACTGGTGCTGCTTTCAGACTATTTGGGTTGAAGAAGCACTGGGAACGTCAAGATATTTTTCTCTTTATTGTGAGTTCAGATGCATTTTGGAGAGTTCTGTACAAGTTTTTTACTTCACCCATCTCTAATTTGTATAGCCATTACTCTCTTAATCTTTCACATAGACGTAACTGCATTAATATTGCCATATGGAGGTTGTAATTTACTATAATGTGACCCGGTATGCATAAAATGGAGGTTCTCTCAGAACTGGCCAAGTAGTTTTCATTTGATTAAGTACATAATGATTTATTTGGCAAACTTGCTATTTTGCTTCTTTCCTGGCAACTCTGCTTGTGTTTAATTTGCTGGTGTTTTTTTTTTTTTTTTTTTTTTTTTTTTTTTTTAAAGGATGGAATAAAGGAAAATTCTGAATGATTACTGACAGTACTACCTGAAATGAAAAGAGAAATAAGGTGTGATAGAAATGTGGTGCTGCTTAAAGATGCTGTGCTGGCACTGGATGGAATATTTTAAGATTTGTTTTCATCTAACATGAGTTAGGTTGAAGGCTGGATTCAAGAGATAAAATGACATCGAGAGCTAGGTTATGCTGTTCCTATGAGCCTTGAATGTAAATCATGATGTAGACTTCACATATGAATGATAGCAAAGTTCTTGTAAATGCAAATTCTTTATAAACAAAAGTTAGCCGAGATTTGCATTTAACTGGATGATGGTGAGCAAGGTTTGCAGAAGATTAGCAGCAAGCAATACAACTTCATAGTAAGGAGGAAACCAAACATTGTTGTGTTTTGTGTTACAATCTTATGTGCTCACTGAATTAATTTATAGGTCTCTTTTAATAATTCTTCCTCCAGTCACTGCAGAAAAAGTTGTAATAACAAACAGGGTAGAGAAGGAAGAATGCTCAGAACTTAAAGGCTGGACGAGCTGGTGGATAACCTTGATCCAGGGTAGCAAGCAAAGCAGGTGTAATGGCGAATAAAACTGGTGATGGCCACTCTCTAGCACTAACATCAAATGGCACAGAGCAGAACATGTTTTCTCTTCTCTCTCCCTTGCCCAGTAATGTGGCCTGGTCTGTACTGTTTATTAGGAGTATCTCCTGGCTATGCTCAGCTGAGGAACGGGGGTGCTGAAGTGCACCAGGGAAGATGACAGCAGTCTTGGTGGTGCTTAAACATGGTTAACCACTGCTGTGAGCTTGATGGCATCTTGTTTCTCTGCCTCTAAATTGCCTGCAGTTAAATACTGTTGTCCCTGCTTTTGTCCCTTGTACACTTTAGGCATGGCCTGTGCCATGTCTGGTTATCTGGGGTATTTATAAGTACAGTTTTCAGTTGAACACTCAGTTGGTACACTCTTATGAAGTTGATTATTTTTATGGAGGTAATCAATGATGAAATCACAGGTATTGCTAAAGGCACACAGTGTTGGAAGAACCTGTCTCCATGTCTTTAACAACCTCAGTGTGAGGATGGGGGACTGACATCGGGCCCTCTGAAGCAGCTGCTCTCTAGGCTGAATGAGCTCAGCTGTCTCAGCCTCTCCTGACATGAGAAGGGTTGCAGAGTCAGGTCATCTGCAAATGATTAACACCAGGTTTCCTACAAACCTTCAGTTTTCAAGGGGTGAAATGTGCAATATTTTGTTGTGCTCTGGACTGGTCAATGAGCAGTGTTCTGACCCAGGTCTGCCCCATCCTTCAGCTTGCGTGTGGGATGCTGGTGGAGGAACAGTGTCTTGGAAGATAATTAAAGGGGTATGAGCATATTTTTCATGTGCTGTTTGGTAATTGGAAGCAAATATTCAGGCTTTCCAGTAAGACTGTTTAATGGTAAGACTAACAAGCAGAATGGTGTTGCAGGACATTTGGGACTCATTAGTGCTCTGAATTTGAAGATGTGTTACCTTTCCAGCTGATGCCTGGTTTGCTATTCATCTGTAAAAAAAAAAAAAAATCCCCTCTATGTTTTATAGTTGGAAAACACAGTATTGACAAGGCAAAAAAAAAAATCCAGTGTAGAGGTTACAAAATCCAGTAACAAATACTCTCATCAAAATAATCCTGTGAGAAAAAAATCAGAACAGAGGACTCCACTGAATGCTTTTGCTCAGGTTACATAAAACTCCTGTGGTGAGATGGAGTTAAGGCTGACATGCTTGTAACCATTTAAGAGCAAAAAATTCTCAGTGAGGGATATTACTTATCCCCCAAAAAAGTACTATATATCAAAAAATAATTTGCTGTCAAAGGAAATCTTAACACTTCAAAGTGTGGAAATAAAACATTAAGGGATCCAAGTAACATTAAAGTAACAATGCTGTTCAGTAAGAAAAATAAAAAGAATTGGTGTTTATGGTATCAAATGAGATAAAAAAAAGATGACCTTATTATAGTCCTTCTCTGCTTTCATTAGGGTAAAGTGCTTAATTTAAGGAAAATTGCTCCATTCATGAGCAGTGAGTGAGCATGGCTCACTTTAAATCATGTGTGGATATGTTTGCGTTAGAGCTCAATGTATGTTTTATATACTTATTTGTACTGGTTTATTTCATTCGTACTCTATAGTTTTGTGCATTAAGCCTTAGTAAGAAAAAATGTTCATAACTTATTGTGTAATATCAAAATCAGAGGGATTAATGTGGAGACTAAGTGGATCAGGCAATTGGTGCAGCTACATGAAAACATTTCATAGATGGTTTGATAGTATGAAAAATGCCAAAAAGTCTTCTGGTGCCTAATTCCTCAGCTAATAAGAAACTTTGTGGCCTTTAGTGGGCAATCACAACTTGCCTGAGAAGTAAAGTCAGTCACCAGTAGCAAACCTACTGTGTCAGTGCTGGCAGAGGTGGTTGCAACCTTGTGCATTCCATCAGTTTGCAGAAGGGATAGACTTGATCAGCATTTCTTAATCAAAGGACTGGCTCATTTTTCTGAGGAGAAGTTCAAATGTATTTGGGACTGGTTTATGCAATATTGCCATGGTGGATTTGCATTCTGAATACAAGAAAAAAGCTTTTCTGTGTGTTAATTTCTTGTGTTTAATTTTCTCTTCCCTGTCCATCACCCTGTTTCGTGTGCTTGTCCACAAGCATTGGAAGGTGCAGGTACTTTCTGTCCATATTTGCCCCTCAGGTGTGTCCTGGACTGAAAGGCACTGACAGTCCCTTCCAGGCTGCCTAATTCTGTACTCAGGGATATCTTGCCTGATATTAATTAATTTTGATGATGGGGAAGGTTAAAAATCTCTGATTTTCTTTTGGGATAGAAAAAGGCCAGCACATACTAATTTTTTTTTTAAAGTGAATTAAAGTGGAATAATTAAGCTCAATTTAAGTAAAGGTTTTGTTTGTACAGTCTCAGAGCAAGTAAGTACTATCTTCCCCAACATGTGTGCTTTAATTGTCACACCCAAAAATATTCAGATCCCTGCTAAAATAGGGAGGGAGGAAGATAATGCAGAGTTTCTTTAGTTTGTGTGGGTTTTGTATAGGCTATGAGAAATAGAAATACCAACATGTTCATAATGTTTTTTCAGGACAAGAAGTTGATTTAGATCTAGAAAAATTACTTGCTTTCCCAGAAGAGAGCTATGCTGCTGCACAATTTTTGTTCTCCACCAACTCAACCTGAATGTGTTGAGTTTTAGTGTGGAGCTGAAAAATAAACACATTTTGTATCGCAACAACTATTGTGAGCTGCCTCATTTTATTAAATCCCCGGAGGCCTGTGTTTAAATAAAAGTGGACAGAAATGGTAGGTGAGCATTTCCCTAAACTGAGAAATAATTGACTAATTTGTGGCAGATGACAACTATAATTTTGCAAAGAATGAGACTTTGTAGTATTTATTACAATATTATTATTGTGATAAGCTCAGAAAGTCACTAAACTCTCCTATGTTTTGAGACTTGTAACAATACTGCAAACTCCTGCATTGGGCACTGAGAAAATGATAACATTTGCTTAGGTTTTAAGGGAGTGCTCAAGTTTTTAAGATTGTTTTCCAGTTCTGGAGTGCTTAATGGTTAACTCCTTTTTCTGAAGCCACCAAAGATGAAAGGATTCTTAAAACAAACTGAAACTTGAGAATCTCCCAGGAACTTGAACTTGAAGAAAAATAACAGAGTCCACAAGTAAGCGGCATTTTATGACATTTGCAAGTATTTCATCATGCAGCACCAAAGCAATTTGGCAAGGGAATAACATAACATTATCTGAAATGCAGAGTGAGATCTAAGTGAGCTAGACTACCTAAACTCTACAAATAATGAAAAAGAAACAACCTCCCCCCAATTTACCTGTCAAAGGCAGCTTCAAGCTTCCCCACCCTTCAATTTATTGTAGCATACATCATTCAACATTTCAGTTACAGCATGTATGTAAAAAAAAAACCTCTGAAGATAAAATAACTAATTTAAATATTTTTCTGCATTTGATATATGAATAGTTTGTTGCATAAAAGCAATCAAAGATACTGTGTTAATATATGGTATGGAGGAAGAGATGACAATTGATGCATTCCAGGAAGAAGAAAATTTTTTAAAATTATAAATGCCAGGCTAATTTGTTTCACTCTGAGCCATTACTATTGTGCTACTGGGCTGTTGTGCAGTCTTGTCAGCTGTTTGCCTGAATATAAATAACTGTAATTTTCACACTTGTCTCTTCCTACAGTTTGTAAAAGCAGTTGGTTACAACATCAAATTAAATTGATATCTGCTGAGCAGGTTTTAATACAAAAAGTTCTCAACAGGTTTTGGTTTTTTTTTTTCAATCTTTTATAAAAAACCCACAAATGGACTCAGAGGCACCCAGGAGTCTGGTTTTCAAGCATGCTGTAGTTCTTTTTCAGGGAGCTTTAGTAATGCTTTTTTCTTAAGCTCACTTCTCCTGTGCAAAGCCCCTCTTGCACTGTCAGGGCTGTGTGGGAGGCTGACCACGCAGGTGCATCAACAGCTGCAGAGGGAGGGAATGTGGTGGGGGAGCATTTCCCTCCAAAAATGATCTCCCACCCTGGATTCTGATTCCTGGCAGAGGTGAAACCAAGGATGTAGCTTTCCATAAACAAGCAACTTTCTTCACATATTCAAGGAGGGTGCTGTGTTTGTTGCTAATCTATTTTGCAAAACCTTTCTTTGAAGCCCTTTTCTAGGGCTGAAGGGAGTGTAGAGCCAGAAAGAGAAATATACTGGTGAGACCAAGGTGCTGTGTTTTGTAGCATCCCCCCTTGGCCTGTGCTTACAAGTGAATATTTACCACAGACTATGCAGCGGAGGGAACAGGCACCCTCTCCCTTGCCAGCCTCCAGCAGTGTGTGGTCTCCCTAAGCCAGTGGATTGAGGTGTGTGTTATGTAGGATTTGTTCCTGAGCTAAGATACTTGCAGGGCTGTGACTTCTTCAGCCCACTACAGTTTTCTTATCCCTATGCAATTTTCAAAGTGATAATTTGTAATACTAGGGAAATATGCAAAGTTTTGATTAGGCTTTCTTTAAGCCTTTCTTGTATCTCCAAGGGAAGAAGAGTCCTGGGGAGTGCTTTGCTCCTTGGCTCTGTTTTCAAGGGCAGGTGTAGCCTGTGTGTGCCTGGCAAATGGCAGTACCCTGGCCTTGGCCAGTGTTGTGAAATCTTACGTGGACATAGGCACCTCTTAACTGCTCTCTTGGACTTCTCTTAGAAAGGTTTTGGTCAGACTGGTCATAAAATTGTTAAGTTTGGAAAAGACCTCTAAGATGGTTAACCCAGCTGTTAACCCAGCAGTGCCATGTTCACCACTAAACCATGTCCCCAAATGCCACATCCACACATCCTTTAAATGTCTCCAGGGATGGTAACTCTGTCACTTCCCTGGGCAGTCTGTTCCAACGCTTGCTTCCCCACCTTGGGTACAGGAAGACTATAGGACCAGGTACTGTGTAATTCTTTAACTGCTGATAGGGAGATAAAGCTTTACCAAGGTTTCTGTGCACTAGTGTTTCAGGGACTTCTGGATTCATTACTCAGCTGACCACACCAGTAAGACTTCTCCTCAAACAAGCTGAATTTACAAGGTTCAAAATTATCTCTATTTTGGGAGCTACAGCTACTTTCTGTATTCATGTGACTGGTAAGAGACTGGTAATTGGACTCCCATGTAAAGGATTTTGGGCATGTAGCAAGGAAGAGCAGGTACTATTGTATCAGATGTCTGGAAATTTTCAGAGTAATGGATTGAATTTTTCAAAGTTGAAAGTACTATTATTTGGCGCATGAGTACAATGACAGAAAAACCTTTAACAACAGTTTACATAATCTCTTTCTTACTCTGAACTGGACACAGTTTAGAAAAAAAATAAAAATGTTGTGCTTGCTTTTGTCCTAAATATTTGTGGAACTAAGTGGATTTATGCACTTGAAAAGCAGCAGCAATGTGACCCTTTTATTACTGATTGTAAAAACAGCTGGAAAAACTATCTGACTAGATACCGGCACTGTCTGAATGCTATAAAAACCCTGGGAAAGGTGTGGCTTGCTTCTCCCCTTCCAGTGAATTGGCACCTCTTCAGTGTGCTGTTGGGTAACACGAGCTGCACATGGAAACTGAAAGTGGGGAGAACAAAACCCCCACAAAAAAGCAGTAGGCTTTGTTGCTCCCTTAGCTGTTATGTGCAGGACCCTGGAGCTCCCTGGAAGGGAGGAAGTTCCCCTGGCACTAGCAGGAGCTGTGTTGGCATTAGCTGAAAATGAGTGTTTTTCTCTGTACAAATGGGAACTTCCATTTACAGCCCTGAGCTGTGTTTCAGCCCTGTGCTCTCAGGAGAGCCACTGGAATTGCAGGTGTGCAAGTTAATCAGGCAGGAATTGGCTCATGGGAGAGTAACAGATTTTCTTGCATATGGCTGGTCTTAACTCACTTAAAAGGACTAAAGTAGGAGGCTGTTGCCTGCTGCTGGTTTTTTACCTCTGTATTTGTAGGTTTTCTAACATCTGTAAGCATTGGTTGGACCTGAAAAGATTGATCCCGAGAGGAACTGAGCAGTCTGGTCTCCCTGCCACAGTAATTTTGGTGACAGTGTCTAATCCTAAGGAAATAAGGGTGTTTATTTTAAAATGAAAAGGGGGAGGGTAATTTATATTCTGTTAAAACATTAATAATTGGTCTGTGCAGATTTTCTTCATCTGACATGAATGTCAAAAATGTGGTTTGCCGCAATATGGAAAAATTGCTCTTCTCTGTATTATCCACTTTATTGTTATCCTTCTTGTGCTACAAATTGCAGAAAAAAATGTTTTGGTTGTTCTTTCTTCTGAAATCTTCGTTTCTGTTTATTTTCATGCCTTACTACTATTCCTTTGACATTACTGGGTTTTCAACTATCTCACATTGTCTGTTTGAGAAAATTTCCAGTTTTCTAATTGCTCCTCAGATCTCAGTTTGATGCCCAAAATGGTTTTTAATGGTTTAGCGTAAGGTCACCCTTCAGAGGCTTGCAAAGGCCATTTTGAAAAGTGTCCTCAAACAGCTTCTACTAGCCCTGGAAAGAGATGGGGGAAAAGTATCATCTCTTGGATCTGTGTGGCTGCTGACCTTTGAGGACATATTCTGTGGGTCATAGATCTTGGCTTTTCCCAGCTCAGAATAGTGGTACAGATAAAATGAATCACTGATTTACTGTCCTAGATTTGCTTTGTCTTGAAGAACCCACTGGTTTTAATAAAGTTTCTTTCATACATGAGTGTTTGTCCAACACTTTCTTAAAACAGAAGTGTGGTGTATTTACCAGAAATGAAAAGACCTTATAGAAGTATGAGTTAAATCAGTGAAAATCAAAATGAAACAAAACCACCCCAAAATAGTAGTAATAATAATAGTAATAATAGTACACAAAACCCAGAGAATCAAACCCCCAAGTCCTGCTCATCTCATGACACTGTCACTGTCATTCCTGTAGAGCTTGTGCTGAAGTTCCTCTCAGAGTCCTTTCAAATCCTGCCAAGTTCTCTGGGCTCCTGGGTTGAGAGACCTGGCATTTCTTCTGTAACTGTTCTGAAAGTGTCCCTTCACTGGGGCTGGCTTGAGCTGTTGCTCTCTGCCTGTAAACTGATCCCTGTAGAGATGAGCTAATGTATCTGTGCAGTAATAATAAGATACTCCTGTGCTCTTGCACAGGGCTGTTCATGGGTGGAGCTCAAAGCACACCTCGAGGGAGATCAGGTGTACTGGCTTAGTACACACGATGCTGAAGTTTCTGGACTAGCTCAAGGTCACCTAATGGGCCAGTAGCAGATGTAGGAGCAGAACCTGCACCTCCTATGTTCCTCTGGGGTCCATCTGTCATATCGTGCTGCTGCAGCTTCTGTTTAACACAAATTACAAGCAGCTCCCTAACTGTTGATGTCTGGCTGGATCTTCAACATCCTTTTGTGCTGTCAAGGACTGGCACTGCTGAAAGAGAGTAACAGGCACATTTGTATCACTTTTTTTTTTTGGAAGATGCTGTTTGAAAGGTGATATTGCTGTCTATAAAGCTGAAGTGTGTTCACTTGGAGGAACAGGATGAATCGCATCAGTCTCTATGGCTAATGCTGTGTTAGGTATGAGGCCCCAGAATAACTAATTGCAGTTTACAACTGGATCTGTGGCTCATGTCATGGTGGTGATGCTCAGTCCTCATTTGCTGCAGGTCAGTCTCAAGACACAAAGCCCATGTGAGGAGTGAAGCATGGTGCAGTCCAGGGATGCTGCCCTGTACTGGTGCGGTGAATGGACTTGTGGTGCAGGGAGCCTTTGGGCTCCAGCAGATGTGCCTTCATTCCCATTTCCAACGTGTCACTATTCCAGCAGGGACAGGCTGGGGCCCTGGGAATCTGATGGTAGCTGCTGCAGCTCCTGCAGTGTATGGCTCTGCCCACACTTGTTGTATGTCAGGGAAGGTGGACAGACAAAAGGGGAGGGCAGGGTCAGCAAGTGTTGCTGTCACCAAGTCTCCCTTGCTGCAGTGATGGCAGATTAAAGAGGTAGGTTAATCAGATGGTACTGGGAAGTCTCACATCCTGCAAGGAATTCAAGAAGGTTCTAATGGTGACAGATAATTGTGTGAAATCAACGTTGTTATAGCTTAACTTCATGCACTAAGGTAGCTCTGAGGTGCTTTCCTGAATTGTAAAGCTTTACAAAGCTTCTGTTCTTGATTAGAATGTTTGCTTTGTGTCTCTATGCTTTCCAGTCATGCCCATCCCGTGAGCTTTACTGCTGCTGTCCCTGAGCTGTGCATATCAAGTTCTGCACTGTTCCTTGGTAGTGACAAAGTTATTGTTTCTGGGGAAAAAATTAAATGTGTGTTCACTGTGGAAGGAATAAAAAGGGATACTAGTATTTAGCAATATGCATTTGTAACCCATCTCCAAATTAACCATTCAAAATTTACTGTATGAGGTCACTTATAAGAATGGTTGCTTTGTTGTATGACTTATCAGTGGCAGAGTATATAAAATTTTGCAACCTATTCTTATTTAGCTGTAAGTTACATTTACTTCAAAGTTTCCTGGATATTGACTGAATTGCTTTTTACTAATACAGCGACATCCCCTTATAAATCAAAGTTTATGGCCTTGACTCATGCTCTTTATATTTTTTGTCCATCTAAACCGCCCACAACTACTGCTGCATAAGTATTTGAATGTTCTGCCTGCCAAATGTGCCTCATCACAAAATATTGTTTAACAAAGCAGGTTTTCCAATGACTTTCAATTTTTAGTATAAATATATAAGTCTAGGAAGTACTACAGGCATTCTTCCTCTCCCAGCCTATACATTCCATCCAATTAAATTTTGAGCATGAACAGTAAGTTACTGTAATACAGTAAAGCAGTGTGAATTGGGACATGTTTATGGCACTTGGAACCCAATACTTGCCTTTGAATCTGGTCCAGGGTGGGGATGATACGACTGTACACAGTGGCTGAGATGGGAACGTCGGGTACTTCTGTGAAAATCTTGGCGTTTTGTTTTATTCTATCTGTGGTAAATGCCACAGTTCACCCAGCCTCTCCTCAATACCAGCTCTATATAAAACTCTATATGGCTTGTTACTGCAGCACCACTGTTAGTGATGTTCTTGGTGGACTAGAGGTCCAGGAGTTGCATGTTGAGAGAAGTTCTTGTTCACTGATTTCGTTAAAATGACAGAAATAATGTCCTGGAAGATTTTTGATTGTCTTAGTTTTTCCTACTACTTGTTATACACCCTGAATTTTGAGTTTAATTTAACTTGGCAGTATGTGTCTAACTTCACCCTTTCCATAGCTGTCAAAAAGCCCTTTATTTATTAGTGCCTACAATGTAGCTGTTTCTGCACTTTAGATTTAAAACATGATCTTTAAAAGTGGCAACCAATATAACACTGGGTGTCAGCAGCACATCCATCATGTCAGAGTGCTGTTTAGGAAGATAAAAACAATGAGATGTTGTTTTAGCAATATTTACGTGTCTCCTCTCCCATACCTCGCTTCTGTGAAATCCATTGCTGTTTAGGGTCTGTGTAGAGCTCTGCTTCCTGCAGATGGAAACAAGTGCTGTGTTCAAATGGCTTCGCAGTGCTGAGCGCATCAAGGACATTGCTCTTCTATAAAAGGAAACTTTGGAGGTTTTATCTTGAAAAGAGTCATGGGGTTTTTGGGTATTAAAAAATGTGAAAGCATTTGAAAGTCAAACAAAAGTCCTTAAACAACATGAAATCCTTTCTCAAATCTGTTTTTACTTAAATCTGTGACTAGGACTTCATATTTCTCTGATGTATCTCATCAGTTTATTAAGGATATCTGTAAATCTCTTTTCTCACTGTGTAACACCTAAGCCCAGGGTAGGATTTTTCCCCTTTACTGTGAACATGAACTTTTTATTCAGAGCAGCCATCTGATGAGTCATTCTTTCATTCTTCCAGTAGAAATAAACTGTCTTTTTCTGGCATATTTCCTTCTCCCAAGATCTGGAATAAAAAGGATAATAACGTTCTTTTTCTGTCACAGATCTGTAGTTCTTAAAGGGAAGTTCCCTTGGAGATGCATGAATTACCTGTAATGATTTTGTTTACTTTTTCTGTAATGTAGCAATAGCTGTATTTACTGGAGCTCTTTTAAAAACCTGATGGTTGTTTTTGTTTTTCTTCCCATCAAAGACCAAGCCCAAATCCCATCAAAGTCAGTGGGAAACTACTGACTTTTTCAGGCTTGCATTAGAGCTACAGACACTGCAGAACACTTCAAGGCAGAGCTTATATCCAAACACTTTTCTTCGTTAGCAGAGAAGCAGCGTTGTGGAAAAGCTTGGGCAGGCTTATTTCTCTAGATGGGAGCTGCACTCCAGTTCAGTGTCAGAGCACAACTCATTCTCACAGAGGAGGCCTTTTCTGGAAGCAAGGAGAGCTGGTAATGATGCAATGCTCTCTCTCCAGACTCTTGTTGCACTCCCAGCAAGCTGGACCTGAATGCTTTCATGCTAGGAAGGGTTAAGTGCTTTCTGCTGCATCTGACTTTACTGCTCTGGCTTTTCTGTGAACGGAGCAGCCTGCATGGTGCTCTTGCAAGGCTTTGCAGGGACCTCCTGGCCCAAGCATTCATCTTCCCCCGTGTAGGTGTTTCCCTGACTGGTGCCAGCCCCTAAATACAATTCCACCTCTCAGATAGTGCCTTACAGCTCTCAGAGGAATGTGTGAAGCTTACAAAGTGCACTCTCATCTTTGGGTGCTGAGGACAATTTGTGAGCTGGTTAATGCAAACGGGTTCCTGTACTTTGGTTTGATGATCCAAGGTAGCCTGAGGTACGCTAACAAATACAGAGGTAATGCTTCCAAGCCCCAAATTCTAGTGGAATAAAGGTTAAAAAAAGTGTTAAAATAACAAGGCAGGTTATTAGAAGAGGAAGGCCTTACCTTTGCTCTCTCTGCATCTCATTTTCTGAGAGTGGTTAACAGCTGTCTCTGGGTTGTAATAGCTGTCATCTCCTGCGGCATTCTCCAGAGGAGGATGACCCTGGTAAAGGGGGTTACTGGGACAGCCCTGGCCACCTCTCTCTTCCCTCCTCTGTTTATCCCCACTTTGTGCCCATGGCTGGGTGTAACCCAGATCTCCAGTACTGTGCATCCTTGCTCCCCTGGTTTTCAGAAATTCCCAACTGAATCGCAATAGAAATTAAAAACATTGAAACATTCTTGGCTTCAGTTCTGTAGCTGTTCTGTGTGTCTTCCTGAATATTTAAAACAGAGCAGTTTGGCTTTGCACATTGAATGCTAAGAGAAATACGGTGTAAATGTTGGTAAAGATGTATGAAGTTTAGTTTGCTATGATTCACACTCTAACAAAACCAACAAACCAACCTGATATAAGCATAGGCCTGCCAACACACTTGGCAAACTCTTTTGAGATAAGCATCACATTTAATGTCTGTGTGTGTTTTGTTAATGACCAGCTTCCACTGAAGAGCAAAAGCGTAAACAAGTGCTTACGAAGTTTTCCTTTGGAAAATCTGAGATTCACAGCTATACACAGAATAAATAATAAGGGGAGAGGAAGAGGAGGTCTAAGTGCAACCAATGTCCCTTAAGCAAATGAAAGCCATTTGTACCATCTGATGGCAGATGTGTCGTTCCAGACTTGAGGATAAAGACTGACATAAATATCCCACGCTTTTAAAGGGGAAAGTACAACTGTCTTTTCAGCATTCATTTTTTCTTCTTTTTGATAATAGCACCCATACCACAGGGAAGGTAACTGGAAACTGTCTGTTCTCCTTTCTTCACTCTGCTGAAGTTTTAAATGGTTGAGACTGAAACTTCTTACCATGTCACTGCAAAAAGACAAGGTTGGTAGGACAGCAGGCTGTCCCTCAGCAGTTAATGACAGAGTGCCAGGTAGCATTAGGGCTAGAGACTGTTTCATAATCACCTTTGTAGATATCTAATATTTCTTGTCCTTTCTGTATTTCTTATTTTTGCCAAAATACAAACTGTGTGGTCGGTAGCAGAACTACAACATGTATGCATACCTAATCTGATTATTTTAGAGAAGCTGCCTGGTTACCAATGCAAACTGAAGTGAAATGCAGATTGGTAACATCTTAAGCACTTAACTTAAAAGTCTGGAATTAAGGTCATATATGCATCTGTGTCTCTCTTCAGGTGCCCTAGCTTCCTGATGACCTCTGGCAATAAGAAAAGTCCTGCCAATTGGCCCAGACCTAATGATCTGAACAGAAAAATGTCTCAAAGCCCCCTCTTGTCTCTTTTTAAGTGCAAGGGAGAAAAATCTTCCAAAAACTCTTAGGTACTTGACAGAATATGAATGCTGAAATGTCCGTGTGTTAAGTAAGCTTGCTTAACCGACCTGTGTCCTGTATAAATCTGGATTAATATATCCATGGAAACAATTCCACACAACAGTAATTTAAATGGCTTAGAATTTTGTATGAGTTTTTGGATTTGTAAGAAAATTAAAGTTCATGCCATTGGTGTTTTTTCAGCACTGCTAAGCACCCTTTATCTAAAACTGCTCTGTAACAGGTTTTCTTTTCTATAAATTTTTGCTCCTTTTGTATGTGCTTTTAAAGGATACATTTTGAGTATTTGTATCTTGAAAGAGTGTGTAAGAACATCTAATTTCTTTCTAAGATACGCTGTTTATTCCATTTTTCATCCAGATAAGTATGCCTGGAATACTTCTGATTGTTCCCAGGTTCCAGGTGATTCCCTTAATTGCAGGTTTCTGCAATACAGAGATGGAACTTCAGCTTTAATTACCTTTCTAATAGCACAGGATGATTTTTAGTTGGTTGATACAAATCACTTAATCTGTCTGATAATAGCATTTTGTCATTAACATTTTGTTCTTTAAAGACAAATTAATTGTCTGATGTGTCTGTACATAACAGGGAAATCTATTTCCTTTTTTTTGTTTGGTAGCTGGGATTTGCCCAGTTGAATTTTGTGAGTACCCTGTAACTTGCCCTATATTTTGGTGGATCTGGCCCTTGAGACTATAGGAGGTGGCAGCAGCAACCATGGGATACATGGGCAGGTGGATGAATTAAGGGAGAACTGTAAGAATGAGCTTTTAAAGGTAAACTGCTTTCAAGGAGAATTTCATTAAAGCATTTATTTTTAACACCATGCCTGGAAACCCATTTGTTTTGCTCTGTGGTACCTTATGTAGATTAATAGTTACTCTAAACCTGTAATAACCATTATAAAAGTATGTAATCATTCCCATCCTAAGAGTTTGGGAGTAATTGGATATTTTTGGCCTCCTGTTAGTTAAGTGCTCACCTACAAACACCTGGGACCAGGACTCTTAACTGGGGCTCAACTGGTGTGGTGGAGCCCTGCTTCCCTGTGGCTGTGGGAGTGAGCTGGGGTTTGCAGATGGACTGGCTGTTGCTGTTCCAGTCAATGATTTTCTCTTTCCAGCTCTTTCCTGCATTTGTAGTGCTGTAGAAGAACTGCACAGGAGAAAAAAAAATACAATCATGTTTTAGCAAGGGGAGCCTGGGATTTTGAATGTTAAGTGTTTCTTCTCACTGCACAAACAGGTAGGCTGGTAATATGCACCTCAGATACCAAGTTTTGGTGCTAGAAAGCCTTTTTTGAGGCAGATCATAAACCTCTAAAGGGAGATCATGATCCAATTGCTGATGCAACCTGATTATATCAATATGAATGGAACTGCCAAGATACAATTAAAGAAGCTCCTTGTATTCTTTGTCTTCCAGCCAAGATGCAATTGTTCATGTCACTATCACACTTTTTTTTGCTGATAATTGACCTAATTAATTATAAATAATATATTAATTTAATTAATATTAAATTAATTAATTAAATAATTAATTATAAATAATTAATATTCTAAATATTAATAATAATTAGATTTATTCTAATTCTAAATAGTACTATTTAGAAAATATATGCTTATTCTCTTAGGGCTGATTTATGGCGTGGTAACATTTAATTTGCTACTTCAGAAGTCTGGTAACTTCAGATGTTTAATGTTTTCATAATATATTAAAATTGCTAATTATGAAGAAAAATGTGTATTTTAGACTGAAATATTTTAAATAAAATCAGCTTCTTTTAATCATTGTTGGGGTGTGGGAGAATCTCTTGAATTGGTAAATGCTGGTCATTAGTTCATCAGTTTCCAGTCAGGATTTGATCATCTCCAGAGCATCAAATTGCCCTGCTCATAAACTGGGGCATTTATGCATGCATACATTATTAGGCAGATGCCAAGTCTCCTGCTGTGCAGCAGAGCTGATGTTTACTGAGATCACTACTTTTTGTGGGGGTGCTCCAGGAATAGCCATCATTGGACACACGGTAGAGTGTCTGCTGAGGGGTGTTGGCAGCCAAGGGCGGGGAGAGAATCTAAAATCAGCTACCCAAAGGGATGGCCCAGGGGAGTTTGAGGCAGGACCTTCTTGGAGGTGCTCCTTGAAGGGGAAGAGGCAGCAGGTGTTTGGGGTAGAGCCCTCCCAAGGACTGTCCCAATCTGAATTATTATTTCAGCCTGGTTCTCCTTTCAGTAGTTATAAGGCTCTGCTGTTCTGGTCTGTGAGTTTGCATCCAGCTGATAATGTCTGGGCCTTGCTACCCAGTCACACTGAACTTCTGTGGATGCAAATTCCCTGTTTTTCAACCTTCCTATTATAACTTGTGTATTCTGTCTGCGTGCTGCCAAGTACTACTGGAAGTATTGGTAATCCGTAAGGATTTATTAAAAGCTGTTCTCTCCGAGGCCTGGAAGAAATTTTCTCATAATTTACTGAGCTGAATGCATAATAAGCACTTGTATCACTTACTGAATTCCTAGTGATGTGTATTTCCCAATGGGCTGGTGGATATCGTTGCAAATCATCTTCCTTTATGAATGTCTATGTATCAACTGTCACTTCTAGTTTTGCTGGTTTTGCTTAAGAGCATTGCACAGATAATGGCATTTAGCCCAAAGGAAAGATGCCTCAAAGAGTAATGGGGATTTCTTTAATAAGGTTTGTTATTATTTGTAATGCACTGACCTGGTCATGAATCAGGCATTTATTGTGTCCTATAAAACCCACAGGGCAAAAGAAGTCTTAGTTTTAAACTAATTCCAACCAAAGCATAGGTTAAATGTTAACAGAGCTGACTATCAAAAGAACAAAGCATGTTAATAAAAAAACTTTTGGGGATAGGAAGGAAAACAATTATTCCTGATTTAATTAAAGAAGCAAAGAAATCAGCTGTTCTCAAGTTGTGGCTGTTTGTGAGCTGTTTCTCTCTTGTCCAGAATCCACATTTGACCTTTCGATAGAATACAGTATCTCATGGAAGAGAAAATGTCTCATTAAAAGTGAAAGTGATAGATAGCATCTATTAATCAATAGTATGGAAATTCTTTGGGCCTCAGACTTCATGTTTAGATGTATCTCTTGGGAATCAATACTGTTTCCAAGTAAATAAAACAAAATCAATAGGAGACATGTATTTCATTTTGGTTGCAAATCCTTAGTTTTCAATGTTTCTTAACCTTAAGCTGCAAATAAAATCGTTATAAAATTGTCTTTAAAAAATAAACAATACTCAGGAGACCTCGACGTGTTGAGTCATTTGAGCTACAGCACCTTGCAAACATCTTAGAGCTACTCCTGTGGTCACTGTTACTGGAAATAGGCTGTATGCTGATTCTGGATAGAGTTAACTTTCTTCACAGTTGCTGGTATGGGGCTGAGGTTTGGATTTGTGCTGGAAACAGTGCTGATAACTCAGAGATGTTTTTGTTACTGCTGAGCAGGATTTACCCAGAGCCAAGGCCTTCTCTGCTCCTCACACACCCCAGCAGTGAGAGGCTGGGGGTGCACAAGGAGCTGGGAGGGGACACAGCCAGGACAGCTGATCCCAACTGACCCGAGGGATATCCCAGACCATATGGCCTCATCCTCAGCAATATATCTGGGGGAGAAGGAGGGAAGGGGGTGCATTTGGAAGTGATGATGTTTGTCTTCCCAAGTCACTGTTATATGGGATGCAGCCCTACACTCCTGGGGATGCAGAACACCTGCCTGCCCTGGGGAAGTGGGGAATGAGTTCCTTTTTCTGCTTTGCTTGTCTGTGCATCTTTTGCTTCTTAATCTGTCTTTATCTCAACAAGGTTTCTTATGTTTACTCTTCTTTTTCTCTCCCTGATCCTGCTGGGAGGGGAGGGAGTGTCTCTGTGGGGCTGAGATACCAAATGGCCTTAAACTAAAGGCTTCAAGGAGGATTATGGTTGAAAATACTCCATCAAAGACTGGGGGGGGTCTGTGTTAGGAATAAAACATTCTCAGTTTTTTCCCCTCACTCCTTCCTGTGTCTTCACATTCTTCTAGTCTACTTTGGAGTCTGCTATTGTAGAAAATGCTGATATAAACCACCAGGCTGCCAGCCTTGTTTCAGACATTGTTTCTGCAGTAATGACGCATGGGCAAGGACCTTGCTCATCAGATGGAAAATGCAAAGCCGTTTATTGTACAGTCAGAATTCCCTAAATACCAGCACCCAACAGGATATAACTTCATGTAAACAGGAAAGATGTTCACCACAGTGTCCCCCAATCACCTGGGGTATTGCACAGATTTCACCTGTTATGGTAATAGGCAAACAATGCCCTATAAGGCCACAAACTACAATTAACACTTCTCCTAGGCCCAGTCTGTCCATAAACACACAATCCTCTCTCAGTCCATCCCTGGTGACCTGGATGCACTCCCAGGGTCACCTCTGGGCCCAGGATAGAGGCTTTCTCTCTTATCCTCAGGGCCCATCTCTTTTCCAGCACATAGTGTACCCCAACAGTTTCCTTTTCCCTGACGCTCCCTTCTTGTGTAAGTTCCTCCCCAAAACGTTGCATCACATCTGGTATCCTAAAAGCCACTAGAATTGCACAAGGGTTACTGTGGTTTTGCTTTTCCTTCTGCTGTGACTCAGAGGAGATAGTGGGCTGTGGTGGTTTTCTTAGAAACAAACAAAACCCACCTTGATTTGGGACGTAAAAAGCCCAAGGATAACAAAAAACCTGCTGTCTTATGTTACTCCTGAAGGCCTAGATTGGACAACAGTTAAAGCCTAAAGAAAACAAAGTAGTAGCAGAGGGTGTGGAGCAGAGCAGAACACAAACTTCTCTGCAGGAAGCTAAGAAGCCAGGGAGTCATTTTTCCTCAGGGACAGAAAGAAGCAAGAGCCATTTATCACACAAAAATAAAATAGTGAATTTGGGGACACTGCCTGTACTGCAGTGCAGCATTACATAGTCACTGTCCTATGTTGTTTCATTGAGTTATTATGTTGTAAAGTTCACACAATCTCCTCATCTGAGCACCTGATTTACATTACTCGGGTGCTCTGGAAAGAATGGGCCTATTGTGAAATTGTATCCTCGTTAGGTGTAACCTGCAGAACATTCACCCTGCTTCCCATCACAAAAAGCCTAATCAGAGTCCTTGCTTTTTTCTGTTGGATGACTCATACAGAGATGAAAGTATTGTGGTTCCATCTTGGCTAATGTTTTTCACAATGTTGTAACCCCCATTTCTGAAGTTTTGTTGGAAAATATATACTGGGGGAAAAGAGAATGAAAACTGGGTGACAGAACTTCTAGTATTTGGCTACAGAAGGTAAAGGGTGCTTAAGACACCCATTAAGATTCAAGTGTAAAGGAATTTTCTTTGAAAATGTTGAATGTGCAGTTAACGCAGAACCAGGTTTAATACTAAGAGAAACAGAGACTTGCAACAGGAATGAAACTTCAACAAATCTGTTAAAAGCTATCAAGAGAAGAAGTAGCTGGTGGAAGAAAGAAGTAAAAGAAGTAGAGCCGAAGAAGCTCAGATTGGAGTTGAGTGAATATAGTGACAAGGTATTTGCAAGTGTTCCTGTGAGTAAAACCTGCTGATTTGATTTGCTGCTAATGCCTACCATTTTAATCACTTACAAACATCTGTTTCAGCTAATTCTTATTCACAAGAACAAAACACAGAAGACAAAAGCACCATGGATACTTGCATAGATTTCTGAGGTATTCCCACTAGAAATGACTTAGTCCTTTTGAAAAGTTTTTTTGTCTTTTAATTTGCACAAAAGGCTATCAAAGAGTTGCATGTGTAATGAGGGAGCTCTTGAAAGCCACAACCTGTTTGTAGAGCATTTGTGAGTTAAAGGAAGGGAAGAGTTCTGATACATGGTGTCAGTCATGCAAAGATGGGAAAAAGTGTCTCAGCTGTGACTGTCATGAAGGGACGGGTATGAATAACATGTGGCTACCAGGAGATGAGCAGAAGGTGGCCTGGGGATATTACTCCTTTTAGTTTAGTTAAAGATTAATCCAAAGCCTGCAAGAGTTTACTGGTTAATTGCAAATCTTCGATAGCAATGCATTATATAACCTTTTAATACTGTATGGTTTATAGTACAATAAATCCAGCTTCTCTGAAGTTGCAGCCCTTTGAGAAGTGCCACAGGTGTGTGGGTACAGCGTCAACTCACAGTGGCTTTGTTGCTTCAAAGTGTTTTGCTGGTTTAACTGAGTGATGGGGTTTGTGCAAGCTCAAGTTTTATATCTCTCCACTGTCCCAGTTTTATGCCAAATCAAATATTCTTTGACCTTTCATAGCAGGCAGTGCGTAATAATGTATATTATACCGATCTAATGGTATGTTTCCTAAAAATGTAAGAGCTCTTTCTGTGCTTGGAACAGTGTACTTTTCTGATCTTCAGCAGAAATACCAGGCTATCTTATTTTACATTTGTCCTTTCTCGGATACACTGTGTGGTCTCTAACATCTACCTCAGTCCCTGTGAGACCCAGCTCAGAGGGTGAAGCTTTATTAGGTCATCTTTTTCATTTTTTGTTGCCAGTTTTAAAACTTCCCATGTGAGATGTCACCTGCCTGCTCCCCCCTGAGGTATTGGAAGCCCTGTGCCCCACAGCAAGGGAAAGAACACACCAATCCTGGAGCTGCCTGGGGGGAACAAGGCTGTAAGTCCTTGTCCAGAATGGGATTTGAGCCTATGATGTGTGGCTTCTCTATTTCACACTTTCATTTTTCTCTTGTGTTGAAGTAGCTGAAGAAAGGTCTAGAGCCCACGTCCACTTTTAAGGCTTGGGTTTTTTCATTCTTCAGTTTTTCCTGCTGTAACTTTGTCAGTTGGGGCTGTTGCTCTCACCACATCTTTCAATGGCATTGCTGTGCCTGTGCAGAGGAGTGATTACAGCACAAGAAAGTTCTCTTCCTTAGAAAACTCACGGCTCTCAAAGAACTACTTTATACCAATTAGCCAAATAGTTGCTGGCTGGGGTGGTTTGTTTCTTTTTTAGATCTTGTAGCTCAACACTGTGTTCATAAAGAAGGCCTTGGAGCCACTCTGGGCTCCCTTTGCTCTGAGCTCTGTGCTAGCTTTCCAGCACCTGTAGGGTGCTGAGATTTATCACTGCCTTTTGAGGCTTCATTAGGTGTGTGGAATTCCTGGTTCAAATCAACACCAAGTGACTTTTGCATAAAATGTTGGCACCCCCAAAAGAAAATCAAGTGGATATGCTTAGATGGGTGGATATCAGCATTTTCCAGGACTGAAACTGCAGCCTTTGCTGCACATTATTTCTCTAGACAAATGCTTTTCCTGCCATTCCCTCCTACAGGGAGACAGGCCTCTTCTCCCTGGTCGCTCATTCATCTTATCCAAATCTTGCTCCAAGTTTCACTGTATTCCTGAGTTCCATGCCTGAACACCCTGTTCCTCAAATTTTGCAGAAACAGAAGTTGTGACTATAGATACCAAAGTGCATATGCTAAACTCAGGTTGCATCTGCAGCTTCCAGCCGTTGTTCTTCACTTGGTTTCTGCCTACTTTCATGTTCTCTCTTAATTCTTCCTTAAGATGTCAAGGGAAATGTTATATATATGGGAAACATTAAGCTGCACTTACTGAAACTGAATAAACTGTTTCCTTGATCCTGCAAAGACTTTTGTATGTGCTTAACTATCTCTGGTGGGTGTCTTCCCTGGCTGTGGGGAGCACTGTTGAAAATGTACATGCATGTGGGCAGAAGGTTCCAGCAGTCTCTGTAACACATCATTCAGGATCTCCATTTATGAAAGTTGGCATTTGTGAGTAAAAAGACCTGAAAAAATCTAGTAGAGAAAATTATTACTCTCTCCTTTCCCCTCAGACTGACACTATAATGAGTCACAGCAGTGGTTTCGTATTTGTTTGTTCTTACGGGTTCCTTTGCTAAGGCAATGTTCTGATTGTCAAATTATTTATTCCTGCTCTAGGTTCATGTTCCTGTATGTAGATGTAGAGAAGAAGCCACCTCCAACCCACAGTGAGCACCTGCTGAAATTTGATTTTGGAATGACTTTGGAAGCTTGGAGTTGGTACTTTGTAAGTGAATCTTTTTCTAAAGGGCCATTCTAATCTACCCAGTGGGGATTGAAGGAACCTGTTACAGAAAACTGATGATGAAGTCCAAATGAAGTCACTGTCAACTTCACTGTAGATTTCAAACAAAGGGAAATTACTAAAAAACCATTTATTTAATGTGTCTTTTTGAGACCAAAGGTACCAATTAACAAGGAAGTATTGCAAGTTAAAGAGGCCTTTTTGCTGTCAATAACTGTCATACAAGATACATTAGTTCTCTTACAGGCACTCTGCCACAGGAATTTTATGCCTCCCATAAATTTAAGCATGAATTATTGTGAGAGAATCACACAAGGGCTTCTGCTAAATAACATGTGTTACGGTTAAGACAATAATTTCTTTCGTGACCTGGTGAAAATAATGACAAGTATATGGTTGTCTTGTTGGTAGCAATGCAAATATATCTCAAATGGGTCTGGAGACAGAGAGCCTTTGATCTAGTGTCCAGCTCTGTGTTGCCACTTCACTTGCTATCTTGATCCTGAATTCATCCCAACTTGAAATTGGTTTACTTGTAAAATACTTTAGGATATGCTGGTTTTACTCCGCTTAATTGTTTTTCTCATCAGGTGAATTTTAGTAGCTGCTGTCATTAATTTCTGAAGTTGGAAATTAAATATATCTATTTATTTAGTGCAAATATCAGTTGATGGGACTGTCCTATCCTTCACCTTTATTTTTGCTTTTGTGGAAACTAATAAAAGCTTTGGTCAGAAACTGCTAGAAGCAAGTTAGTCAAATAAGACATGAAACTCCCACAAACTCTTTCACATTTGTTTGGGTCACTTTTGTATCATTTTAGATTAAAAAACTTCTTCTTTTAGTTACTACTCTAATAAGAAATGGAAAAGATATGGCTTTTCGTATCCCATAGACTTTTATTGTGAGGTAATAGTGTCATGGAAATTAGCAGAACCTTTTCCATTTTTTGCATTCTTCTGAATGCAAACACTAAATGTGTTGAACAAATAGATCATTCTAAAAGCATTTATTTTTCAAAGAAAGGAACAATGACACAGACAAGCCTTAGCAAGAATAGTTTTGCCTCTTGACTGAGCAGAAGTAACCCAACTGGAGATGTATCCCCTGATTGAAGCAGTACAGATCTTTTGACAAGGAAGCCTCAAGGTTCACCTTGTATCCTCCAGGACTGGATGTGAGATTCACAAATGCCTCTTTTGGCCAGAAGTGGTGGGGAAGATAGCAAATTTCCAAGAGTGCAAGAAAGCAGAAGAATGGCTCTGTAGGCGTGGTTAGAGGTACATGAGCGCTTCTTGGAGTGAACTTGGCCTTAAGTAGGACAGCCAGTCCCACCAGCACTGGTGACTGCTTGGTGTCAATGCTTATGGTACGTTCTCTGCTTGTAAGCATCTGCTAAAGCTGGAGCTGTCTCAGGGCTCTGCTATTATTGGTGATGCTGGATAGATCTAGACAGCATTCTCCCAAATGTGATTTTGTTGCTGTGAGAGAGGAGGAAGGAACTTAGGCTGTAGATTGTGCAGGATTATTGATTTCAAATACAATGTACACAGCCTTTGACAAACTCTTGAGTTTAGGATGATTTCCTCTACCTGAAGTCTCTTGTCAGCTTTAATCAGTCTTGAAACAATTTTAAAGTTTTTAGGCTATTCTTGAACCTAGGACATGGAAGAGAAGAATTTAAAATTATTCTTCAAACAAGCCCTAAATACGTATTTGCTTTCACAGTCCATTTTTTTCATTTATTGACAACAAAAGTATAGAAGCCAGTCTTAAACTAAAGCTATACCATCTCCATGGTACTGGGGCTGCTTTCCTAGGCTGGATGTGTACCTACAAGCAGAGGTGCCTTTGGCATCACCACAGCAGTGACAGTAGTATGGACTCTGCTCTCAATTTTGCCTTAGCAGCAGCTCTGCCTGCACAGCATCTTCATGCCAGGAATGCTTCCCCAAGTGTTATGGAGATGACACTTCACACGGGATGTGAGTTATTGATTTTGTCAAGGAAGAGGAGAGGTGTCTGCCTTTTGGCAGGCAGCCCTTCTCTTGAGCTCTTCATGGAGACAGTGGGAGATGAGGAATACTGGAATTCCTGTTATAACTGAACAGACATTCTAGTGGTCATAATAGCTTTGGTTTTAATTTCCTCCATTATCATATGTTTTGAGTAAATATGTTCTAGTAATATGTTGAAGCTACCACTTCAGTTGAAGATGCAGTTACATGAAGAGGAGTGAACAAGTCTTTGCTCTCAACGTTTTTTTTTTTTTTTTTTTTTGAAGGATTTCATTTTGAAAGGAAAGAGCAGGCAAGGATGGGAAGAGGAATTGAGATAAAGGGACTTGATTGAGAACATCAGGGAGATCTGTAGTTATGGAAAGGCATCTGCCATTGGAATCCCAGACCCATACCATGTTTACTATTGAAATCAGCTGCAGAAAGAGCCAAAGAGCCATCTTTGTTAGCAAGGTTACTCCTGCATGTAATTTATTACTTCCCTTCTCCTGGCCTTTCGCAAGGTCTTTAGGAAGCAGCTAGGGCAAATGTTTTAAAATGCTTAATTTTCCTCCTTGCTTCTCCTTTTTTACTGTTTTCTTCTTACTTTTGTGGGGCAAGGCTCCTATCAAAACATTTAGAGACTTCGCTGACTGACAGTCTTCATACTTTCTGTGACTGAATTATGTTACATTAGGTGCTCCGCACAGACATTGCAATGATCGATAGCATGAAAATAAGACACTGCTACAATGCCCACTGAAGAAAGATTAACTGCCTCTATAGACTTAAAAGAGCAGGAGGAAATGATTGGAGACAGGAAAACAGGCCAGTTTTCCCCAAAATGCATAGAAATATACAAAGGGCATCTCTCATGCCAATTTCCCTGTTGTATGTCTGAGAGAAAGGTTAGAAGTAGGTGTGCTGGGAGTGCACAAGTCTCTTTTCTGTGAACACTGGTTTGGCCTCTTGCTGTGAGTGGGTGTTTATGCTGATCCCAGGGGGTGGTTCATGACAAAAGGATGGATGTTTTTGGTGCTATTGCTCAATTCTGAGTGCCCTTGGCAAATAGGGAGATTAATGAGTTGAATGCAACAAGAATATATCAGAAGGGTATTTGTTCTTTGGAAAGGTTTAAGAATCTCAAATGAGAATGCTTTGGGTGTGGGTGTGTCAAGACATTTGCAGGATGCAAAATTGGGGGGTATCAATGAGTCCACAAAATTAGAATCAGACGAAAGGGATCAGGAGGTGTTTGTCAGCTCAAACACCTCGCCTTTGGCTCTGGTCTGAGCTATGCTTTAGGTATGCCTGTGCCCCGTCAGGTGCCTTGCTGGTGCTGATCTTGTCTTGCTGACTTGACTTCTTGGCTTGCCTTGCCGACCTGCCTCTGGTCATCTCTGTGGCCATCACAGCCCTGCTCTGCTGCCCTTGCTTGGCACTGTGGGACTGTGTCCTTTTTGAGGATCCAAGTTCTGGTTGTGTCAATTCAGGCTCTGTGTCCTTGGTGGACTTGTGAGAGCTTCTGTTTGGTTCCATGTAGCTTGACTGAGAGAAGGATGCAAAACATGAGCTTTGTGTCCAGTCTGTGTGGCCCTGGAACACCTAGGGGTGCAAGCTGAAATCTGCTGTCTTGTACCAGTTGGGCTCTCCTAGGAATTGCCTGCAGCAAAGGTTGGGAGACCTGCTCATCCTGTCCTGTAACCTGGGAGTGAAGAGTGGAAAGGAGGTGGAGGAGTAGTGGACATCTGTCTTAATTCAACTGTACTAACCTGGTCTGGGTAGCACTTGCCTGGGAAATGCCCTGGCTTTGTGTGAGGATGTCCTTTTTAAGAAGTGACCTTAGCAATGATAATGCTGCCATTTGCTAAAATCTGTTATTTTTGCCTGCAAACCCTGAGTGCATAAATGCTGACCGTTTTGTGTTTGATCTTGCTAATGACCTACAGAATATTTGTTCTGTCTGCCCTTGCACTTCTTGTTCTTCAATTTACTGAAAGTCCTACAACTAATTACAGTCAAACAGCTGCTGCTTTTTTCAGAAACATGCACGTTAGAGACATGAGCACTCGAATTATTAAATGTAGTGTGATGTACCACTTAGTGTGCATGTGAACTTTTACTCCCTGCCTGATGCCTGTAGCTGAGCAAACACATATCATATATTCTGAACCTTCCACGAACGAGTGTGAAACTTATCCCTGTGCTTTGGAAAGAAAGTCACAGAATGGTTGGGAAGTCTTGTCTTTGCTGGTTTTCTCTGATGTCCCCAGCAACAAAGCTGGATTTTGCAGTTACCTCGTGTATTTTTCACCACAGGGTCTCTGTGTCTGCTGAGTGAAATTCACTATGTTGATGATGGCTGTTAGGTTTGGTTCACATGACTGAATATGTGCCCACTGTGCCATCGATGGTACAGGAAAGAACAGACTGGCATTTATGGTACCTGACTTGACACTATGTTGAGCTGACCTGTGGCTTCTAGGATATAGTGTGGCTTTTGAAAGCTCTCTTGGGTATCTCCGCACAGTGCTGTGTGCAGTCCAGTAACGAAGAATGACCTACTGTGTCAGGAAAACAGGCAGTATCTACATCTACGGGAATTTCCACACCTAGCTGGCAGCATAGAGAATGCTTCCATTTTATCTCCATTCAGACCAAAGGAAGGTAGAATTTCACCAGAGAACAATGGGTCTGTGAGTGCATAACATGCTCTACCTTGAACTCCTACTTGGTAGGAGTACTGAGAAAGGAACTGGTTTCAGAAGACATAATGTAGGATAGACAATGGAGTAGGGAAGGGCAGGGAGAGCATGTGGACCTTGTAGCTCCACACATGAATTTTAGCTTTGATGGTTTTACAGTATGTCTTTTGAGTAAAGCTCAGTTTACTCACTAAAGTGTGATTTATGACTAAGTTTAGATCACACTAATTAGGGTAGAGTCCATGGCAAGACAATATGTCCCATTATTTATGAGCAAATATGCATTGTTCTATGGGATCCTAGTTGTTAAAAGACAAAATACTGTTGGAGGATATTTCCCCAGTATTTAAACCTGCATTCTCAGATACAGCTGTATCCAATCATAACCTGAAAAGCAGTTATGCTTGTGAGTGTGAAAATCAAACAAAGAAGTATCTGGAACTCAACATCAATTCCACAGCATTAATTCTGTCACAAATCAAATATGTTGAAACAAACGTCTTGTCACAGATTGTTCCTTGCCATGTAGAGAATGCAAGTAAATCCTTGTGGTCATGCAGTTTCTTTACAGGAGCTTTTCAAAATCAGAATCATTAGATGCAGTACTGTGTGTTAATGGCAATTAGTCTCCTACTACCTCTAAGGGTTCATCATCTGCCATTGACATTAATTATTTTGTTTTGGCTCATTGACTTGGAAAATCACTAAACAATTTCTTTGTTACAAAATGCCATATTTGAAGAATGTGTTTGATGGAAATGCAGGTCTACTCATCATCTCCATATCACTATTGAGAGCTTGTCTTCTACCTCAGAATGATTCACTGTAAGAATTGTAGAGAACAGGAGTTTTTGCAAATGGCTTTCAAAGGAAAATAAAATTGGAACATGTCTTCTTGTCACTCATACTTGGTTATCTCACAACAGAGGGCAGAAGTGAATTCTTTCCAATTTGCAATTTTCAAGCTCATAAATTGAAAAATCCCGATCTGCCCTTTCTATCTTAAGAAGGATTGATGATAAAAGGTCACATTTTCAAAATGAATATGTTATGCATTACTCCTCATGGTATCACTATTTTCAGGTTTTATATTGGCCCACTGCCATAGTTTTTGAGCACCTTGTAATGGTCAATGTAGTTATACTCTCTAAACTCTTGGGAAAGAGGGAAGTCCTATTATCTTTTGTTTATAACTGGGAAACTAATTTGCTACAAGTCTCTTGGTCTCGTCTGTGATTGCATAAGATGTTGGTGACAAATCTGTCAAGTTACTGAGCAAGTGATGGGACTCCAGGTTGTGTCACTGTAGCGTCTTCTGCAAGGTGGGACTCCACAGCTGTTCGTAAGGATGAGGGGGCGGGTTTTGACTTCTCATTGTGGGTACTATCTAATTTATTGCTGTAAAATTTTTGACACACTAACATGCATTTGAATGTTTTATAAGCTTCCTGGCTTAAGAGGCCCTGACAAACAAGGAAACAGCAAAGAGCAGCAGTCAGTCGGTGCTTGGCAACAAACACGAGCAGAAATTCTACAGAGCAGCAGGCAGAGAGCGTGGAAATATTTCTCTCTCTGTGGGTCATGAATTTGGGCTGCATGGTGTTGACTAGACACCTGCTTTGCTCTGAAGACCAAAAAGATTTTGACTTGTATAATTTTTAACAGCTAGGGGTAGCAATAGATGTTTTTTGGTGATTGCATTATCATAACCTACAATTAAAATATTTCTGTGGGATTCATTCCTAGACTGTGACTATCTCAGAAATAAACTCACTTGGGAATACAGTTCATACCAGGAAGGGAGAAGAATCTGACGTGAGTTAGCTAAGTGACAAGGATGGGTCTTAGACTGATACCGTCAGACAACTAAAAGGTATGAACATCAAGCTGGAAATAATTATTCAGGATGGGAGGAGGAGCAAAATTAGGAAATATAAGGTTATAAAGGTCTCCCAAAGTAGATGGGAGAGGCACATTAGAAACAAGAGCAACAACATTTTAGTGAAAGTATTTTAAAATGGGACACATCTAACAAAGTGAATGATGATTTTGGCGCCAGCAGTTGCAGCTCATGAGAGTCAGGGAGCTTGGGGTGGTATCTGGGAGGTATTCTGGTAGAATGACTGAACAGCTTCAGATCAGGCACGCACTGTGTGCTGAAAGATATAAAACAGGCAGCTTTACAAGATGGAGAAAATAACCTGGAAGAAAAGACAATGGAGCAGAGGAATGAATAAGAAACGAGTAGGAGGAAATGTGGCTGTATGGGATTTTGAGAGATGGTCTAGGTTGAGAAGTGTGTGTGCTAAAAAGGAGGAGATAGGGAGATGTTGCAGCAGGAAAAAGGCAGCACCTAGAGACATGTAGGGAAGTCACAGCAGAGACTTCAGTGAAGCAAATATTTCAGTAAAGGAAATTTCAGTGCAGGTGCTTCTTTTCAATAGAAAAAAAAATGGGGCTCTTTGGAGAGGCTTGAGTCCATCAGCTGGGGACGCCTGTGGCAGAGATCAGGAGAAAACAACAGATTTGCTTCCTTACACAGAGGAGGGCATGGTACTTGTGGTAATATCTAGTACCAGGCTGTGCCTAAACTGAGGCTCGAGAAATTGCATGCTTCACTTCTTTTTCATGTCAGCAAGTTATTTAATTTGTCTGTTTTGGGAAACTGAAACTTTCCTTTTAATTGCAGTCTGCAATTTTCTTTGGCTATTCAACATATACTTCTTTCTAGAAAACGTTAGCGGCATTTCCCATTGGCATGAGGTGATATGGGGAGCTACGTGGATTTGCATGAGCTGCTCTTTATTTTTGAAGTGTTTAAAGACTGCCTCTGTGCTTTGAAGCCTCCTAAACTCTTCGCCCGTTGGTGAGCTACCATGTACAGTGTTCCCACTGGAGGAAAGTATGTGACTGGTGTAATTTGAAAGCCTGTTTCTCTTTATCTTCACCTCAGTTTTATACCATGTCTGAGTGGGAGCAGACTCAGGTTAAATAGCTCTTCAGTTTCTGATGGGAACCATGTAACAGGATTAATAAATCATCTTCGTAGCTTAAAAAAACCCCAAACAACCCCCAGCCTGCTTGGATAATAAAACTTTCAATAATGAAATAATCATAGATCTATTGCATTGTCTAAAGCTAAAAACGTGTTGGTCTCCCTGCTTAATATATTTTGCTCTTTTGCTTAACCATCCATTTATGGTATTTCTCCACTGCAGAAACCAACCCAACACTTCTGCTGACTGGACAGAGGGTCAGATCAATGTAGGACAAATTCATGTAAATGAGATTTTGAGTCTTTGACATTTCCAATCAATGTATACTTGAAACATGTGGAATGAGTCTGATCCTACTGGTCCAGTTCTCAATTGTTTCTCAAGTAGGCAGTCAGAGATATGTCTCATGTGAGGTTTTTTTTTTTTTTTTTAGGGAGGTTATAAACTTGTGTTTCTCCATGTTAATAGCTGCTTAAAATAACACTCTGTACTTCAGTGAGAGCTTGCTTTTGTTTGTGTTTTTACCTTTCTAGAAAGAACTACTAGACAACATTAATGTCTCTCAATTAGTAACCTTTCCTAATTTACTTCCTTGACAGTAACTGTTTGAACTATTCTTGCATGTATGTAATGTATGTAATGTAACCAGAATTCTTGTTAAAAGTTGCAGGTGCATAACCAGGGAAGATGGACACCAGTTTGTGTTCATAATGTTTTGCAAACATCTTGTTTCTGGGGAATTGCACTTTCCTTTTACTCACCTAACTCCACTAAAGCAGCAACTCAGAGATGAAGCCTCTCATTTCTTGGGGAAATGCGGTAGCTATTTTGATCTTAAAATACTTCTTGTCCTATCTGGGCTGCCAGGTGCAGGAACCTGAGGTAATAATGGTCTGTGTCTGCCCAGTTAAATGATGTCCTATCTCAGAGGGCACTGGAATACCCTGAGGTGTGGAGCTAAAACATGAGCATACAGATCACTGGCAGGTTAGGAGTATTTGCTATTATCTGTCTTTGATAATATATCTTCTGTATTGATGGACCCATTTTGAGACACCTCACTTAACAAAACCAGTAGGTGCCTGTTCTCAGGAAAGCTTCTTTGGATCCCGAGTGTGTGAAGTCATCCAGACTTACAAGACTGTGTGGGGTTAGCACCTGCATAGAAGCTTAAGTCTCAATCCTGGGAACTAAGAGTCTAACTGGGAATTAGAGTCTCAGTCTATTCCAGTTAACAGTGGAATACCTGCCTTGGATTGCCTGTGTTCTGCTTTAGATCTCATCCTGGCAATCTCCAGCTGTGGGAACGAGGATTGCTGCTGCATCTTCCCTGTTAAACAGGTTGTTTTGAGTTGTTATAGCTACTACAGTCCTTTTGTCAAGGCTTTGTCACATGTGCCTGGCATGGAAAGGCCTTGGCTTCAAAGTTTTATTTCAGAATAAAGTGTAGCTCAAGGCCTGATACGATAACTTTCAGTTTGTTTGAAAGAAATTTAGTGGAGGCCAGCACTTTCAGAAAAGATAAACCAGGATTTGAAAATTTGGTCAGCTAGAGCTCTTCCAACAAAAAAGTCATTTCTATGTAAGGGGAGAGGTGTTTCAGATGCTTCCTCTGTGGTCTGACACTGAATTTTCTTGACATGGGGAACCCCCTGCACAAAAGAGAAAAAGAGCCAAGCTCTAGAACTCAGCTGACCCTCTAGCTGAGCACAGCTGGGTCAGGCAGCCATAAAGCAACAGTCAGAATAGTCATATAAATTGTGATGAATCAGAACTTCCCTTTCTGGAGAGGAAAAGTAAAATATAAATCTACTGAAATTGAAACATAATAAAATAAAATGCCTCTAATACAGGGTAATCATGTGCATTTGCCTTATAAATCATGCTTTATAGGATCTTAAATGTACTTTCAATTTCTGTCCCTTTTATTTTTTACAGTCTTGGAAAACTGATCTGTTGAATTTGACTTTGAGAATAATGTAATGCAGCCAGCATAGCTCTGCTCCCAAACAGAACCATGTTTTTTATTCAAATGAAAATATTCAATAAACTCCTTTCGTGCTAGATTGGCTATTCTTTAGGATAAGTAAGTTCCCAGTACAATTAATAGCTGACCAAAAGAAAAGAATACTTTTTCAAGATCTTGGTGGAGGAAATGAGTCGCAGAGAATGCTGTGAATCACTCTGGTAGTATCTTTTTAGAAATGTAATACTGAACAGCAATTGTAGTCAATTATCAGCTTTTGTCTACTATGCTTTAATCCTTATACAAATTTTTTCCTTTGCTAGTATGCATACCCCCAAAAAAAGAAATGGAACAAGATGCCTAAATTGCTGACTGTCTTATGTGCACTATTGATTAGGCTCATTGATGCTGTGTTATCTAAGACTAAATTGGCATCAATTTTTCCCTCTGAAGCCTGAAGATTTTGTGTTCTATTTAATTGTTAGAGGAAGGTCAGCACAGACTGTACCCTCTGGCTTTTAATTTTAGATGGAAATGTCCTAAATGAATAGAAAACTGCATGTCAGCAAAATGTACTCTTGCTGAAAGCAATGTGTAGTCTTCTCATGTTTTGCGTTTGTGATGACATAAGCTTTGACCTTGGCCTGTATCTTTTTGAAAGAAGAGTAACATTTGTTCCCTTCAGCCTAATAGCAGCACTGTTGGTAGGAACTGTGCTCTTGTGCAAACAACAGCTCCTGCCCTGCTGCAATTTGTAACACTGGATGGAGAAGGACTTTTTTTTATATATTGAAGTGCTGTTCTTTATAGTTTCCCAGTGTAAGGATCCTGACTTCTGTCTTTATACAGTCAAAATGGAGGTGGAAGAGACAGGCGTGATTAAGGCTTAACGTGGTAAATTAATATCTTTGCCCGTTCGTCTATTCCTGTGGCCAGTCTGGCAGATGGAGAGCTGAATTTGTGGGTAGGACCATTCCTTCAGCCTAAGGACTTTGAGTTTAGCCTTTCTCTTGTTTTCCAACAGGAAACAGTGTTCCTCTGTGGTATCTGTCTTCCTAAAAAGGGGAGTCCTGATTATTTCTCCCTGAATGTTCACTGAAGGCTGAGAAATGGGAGGAAACATGGATAAAAACTCTAACTTGTAAGTAACTGGCAGGACGGAGCTGTCAGCATAGCCTGTGGTGGGCTTTCCTGAAAGAAGGGTGTCCATCCCAGAGAGATCCGCATCTCTGTGACAGGCAGGGAGGAATCCTGTGCTGGTGCAGGGTAAGAAAAGATTATTTTTAGCATCTACTTTTGAAATTATTTCAGGTCATTTGTATTCAATGCTGTGGTTGAATGCATGGGGACAGAAGTTTATTCTCTCTCTACCTGAGCTCACCAAGAATATATGGAAAAAACCATCTCAACACCTCAAGCCCACTTCCCTCAGTGCTTTGGCTCATTTTCATTTTGAGACAGAGATTTGTGAGTAGAAGAATAGCTGCCCATCTGTTAGGGAGGTAAGAGGTGAAATACATCTGGTCCTCTGATTACCTTACCACCCCCACACCCCCCTCTGCTCACCAATTCTGTACATCCTGAGAAGAAACTAATTCAGTTTCCTCTTGCAGCCCAATGAGGCCAAAAAAAAATGGAACAACTGAAAAACTTCTCAGCATATTAAAGAATAGTTGGAGGATGAAAGAGGCCTGAGGGTATCACTGTGACTTTGAATGATGTTGGGAAGTTTTACTGGTCTCTTTTTGCAGAGGTCTGCGTAAGCAGTTTACAGTTGGTTGAATTTAGAGGTTTTCCTGATCTGATCAGAGATTTCATTCAATTTTTCCCAGTGGCTCAGGGACACTCTCAGGTAATTGCATTTGGGAGATTTTTCATGTCTCCAGTTTGACCATCTGCCTTTGACAATAAAACATGTGCAGCAGTTCAGATGTTGCAAGGAAACACACAGAACACACTGGGCAAAATGCTGGGAGCTCTTTCTGTCTTATTTTTCCCCTAAGCCAAGGAGAGCCGTGGAGCAGATGTAAGCTCAAAAGTGTGTGTGTGCTTTTGTACATAGAATAATTGAAAGCTGAATTTCAGTCTTCAAGTATGAACCAGCTTTGAGAAATACAAGGCACCTATGCAGTGTTTGTGGGAGTTGGTATCAGATCCAGGTGTAAAATCTCTAAACAGGAAGATTAATGAAGATTTTACACAGACTCTTTTGCCAGAAATATGACGTGGCAGAGTTTACGTTTTCTACAGTTGGTTTGCTTAGAATATCCAGGTAGAGTTTGAAACATCTCACCCATGGGTTCCTTGAGATGGCTGTCATTGAGAAGGACAAGCAAGCCTGGAAAATATGTGATTGTCAGGTCTGGCCTTGAGTGAAGGTGAAGGAAAATCCACCACTCCAGCTCTGCATCCTGCCAAAGGGAGCCAGGTCCCTTTTCATCTTCCTTCATATCCCTTTCTTGTTCTGGACCTTCTGTCACAATATGTGCTTTTGGCTTCACAGCAGGAGGAGGTAGAGAAAGGACTAGAAAAAGAACTGAGTTCCTCTTTTCATTCAAAGCTCCCTGATACAGTCCCAACTTTTCTGCTAATGAGATGTAAGAAGTGCTGCAAGTCCATCTATGAAGCTGCATAAATGTTTTGCTGCGTACATAGCGTATCTTCTTGGTGGCTTAAAAAGTTGGGTCAGAGAGAGTGTGAAGGCAATGTTTAGTTATTAAATGCCTTGACGGTTACTAGGAGGAAAAAACTGATTTATCCTTGAAAAAATATTTTCTGAGAATGCAACCAGGAAAGATCATTAAGTTTGGTTTTTTTTTTAATGGACCATGATTTGAGACAACACTGGGACCAAGTTGAATTCAACACTTAGCAAGTTGAATTTCTGACTTAAGTAATTTCACTTTGCTTTCTTCATGATGCCTTCCTCATCCCCTCTCCATCTCAATATCCTTTTTCACCTTCAAGCTCACCCACCTCCCTGCCCATGCCAAGGCAGGAACTTGGTTGTGGGGCATGGGGGCCAGAGGGAAGTTGAGGGCTACAGGTCACAGGCATTGGTGGGGTCAGACTCCCCTTCCTCAGTCCTGGCAGTTGGGGTTGTTCAGGTGGTACATCACAGAGCCAGGAACACTAAAGTTCTGGCTAGAAACCACATTTGGGTAGCCTTGCTCCATCTGGTCTCCCTTTGTTTGCAGGAGAGGCTGGTCCTGCAATGTTTGGGCTTTGGATGCTGCAGAGGCTGGAAAACAGCACATACTGAAGGGGAGGTCAGTGAAGGAAGCAGATAATGTGTTTGTGTAATAAATCCTGGTCCTTTTTCTTTTCATTTTCCTGGCATGGCCGTTTCCAGAGGGACCCATAACCACGAGAGGTGCCTGCGTGTGCTGCAGCTTTGCTGCAGAGCTCGAAAATGATGAAAATCTGAAAGGTGGCAGTGAGGTCTTACTGCAGAGCTGTACTTAAACAGTTACCATGTTTTCCTTTGCAAGGATAGGGGTGTTCAGGAAAAGCCTAGAGACAAAATATTTCAGTTCCTTAAGAAAGAGGGAGTAACCTTAAACGCTTAGGGAGCAGAGATTTGTTTTTTCCATATCTAGGCTTTCTTCCTGCATAACAAGAGTTACTTTTGGTTTATACAGAGTTAATTTCGGAGGGCACTTTTCTCTAGTGATTTCTAACATTTTGTTAATGTTTTGTTGTGCTGTCTTAGAGCAAATGGAGTTATTTTCTGTTGGGAAAAGAAATAAAAATCAGCATTTTTCAAATAACCCAGTTCAGTGGGATAAGGGGAGAACTGTTACCATGAGCACACTGAAGCTACACACTGGGGGATTTGTGGCTTTATTCTTTCTTCTTCCAATTTCTTCTGTACCAGACCTAGTTGCTTCTAGGAGCAGCGTGCTCCCTCTCTTCCTGCACAACTAAAATGGGGATAGCCATGCCTGCTTTCCTGCAAGCCAAGGCAAAGCTTGAACACTCTGAGTCAGCTCCTGCTCACTCTGTGTCCCATCCAACCGACCTGCCAGCTCAGAGTTCCCTGCGCTGGATTTTTGTCTCACTTGCTTGGCACATCCTATACCAGGTGCTTGAATTTATTGCTCCACTGTGTTGAGGTTTGACATAAGGAATGGCCTTTCTCTTCCCTCTTTTTCTCTTTGAAGACGGTGTTTAGGAGAGCTGGGTTTATTTTTCCTTTCCTGCAGCTCCTTAAATGCTAAGGGCTCCATGTAGAATTATTAGTGTTCTCTGTCTTGTACGTTTCGTGAAGTGAGATTTTTTAGCACATGGGAAGATCAGACCTTCAGAAGAACTGCTGTGATGTGTTATGTGAAACACTTTGATTTCTTTTCTTGCAGAGCACATTATGGGTCATATTGCCCTGAACTGTTCTCCTTCTACCCACCTGCTGTCTTGAGCTCATTTCCTTACACTGAGAAAATATCTGGGAAAGAATTGACTCAGAAAATAGTTCACAGTGATGCAGTTCTCTAAGACTTTTTAAAGGTAGGATGAGATATTTAAGCAATATAGCAGTTTGTTTTGGACACCTCAACCTGCACCTGTAGCTGTTTTCTCACTGGGACAGGTAGATCTGTCCTTGTCATGCTTGTGTGAGCTCTCTGAGGAACCCTGGTCACAGATGTTAGGATGTACTGTAGTGATTTATTGCGTAGAATGAAGTGGGGGAGAGCAATAAAGGTTGTTTATAAATTGGCTCTCTAAGCACTCTTGGACTGTTGTATTTCTGCAGTGTAGTTCCCAGTACCTCATCTGCATGTTCAGCATTCAATACTCAGGCTTACTTTGCAGTTTTTTGTTGAGAGCTCATGGCTTGCTAAAGGAAGCCTTGGACCAGTGTTGTAGTAGAATATCTGCTTATGAAGCCACTGAGGAGAACTTTTAAGTCATCTCTCTTCTCTGTATTGTAAATTCATGTTACCCAAGGTAAGCATCTTGTTTTAGTACAGTATGTCTCTCAATTTTCAGAACAGAACCCACATGTAACTCTGTTCCTTTCCGTAGATCCGTGTAATAACAAACTGCTGGTGTTTCCCTCTATGCATTAATTTTGCCTCAAAAGCCAATAAAAGTATTTGCACATTTAATAATCTAAAAAAAAAGTGATTTTCTGCTCTGTTGTATTTCCTTTCATCAGACATTTCAAATGGGATGTAATATTGGTACTGTTCCTAGATGTTTCATGAAAATAAATACTAATATCTAATTATTGCCTTAAAAGCAATTTATGTGGCAGTAATAGAAAATTGAGTACTCTGGGTTTTTTTGTTTGTTCATTTGTTTTTTGGTTTGGTTTGGTTTTTTTTTAGCATGTATTGTTGTCATCATAATTTTGTGATACAGAAAAAAGTGGAATCCTTTTTAAAAACACATTCTTACCTGTGACTTGGTCAGAACTTTAAGATTTCATTGATCAACTTTCATTTTCTACAAACACAACTGAAGTCATCGGTTGTCTTTATGCTGTCATGTGACATCATGGCAGTTTGAGGACTGGCAATGTGTTAATTTCCTAATTAACATAAGTTATTCCAAAGAGTGGGATTGTAATAAAACTGCAAATCATCCATGGCAATGAAACAGAGGACAAGCCAAAGAGTTCAGACACAGAAAACAGTGTATAGCTACACAAATCTAACGGAGAGTAGAACTAAACCCAGTGTGGCATTCTCCCAGTGACACAGAGATGTGGTACAGCCAGCGATGAGCTGCCTTGTCTGGGGACCCACGGTGACCAGGCAGCCCCCAGGCACTGGTCAGTACCCGTGGAACTGAGTGAGGTGTGCTGCTGGTGATCCCTTGTCCTGTTTGCTGCTGCTGACTAAAGCCAGAATGTTGTACTATTTGATTTAAGAATAATTTACAATGATGTATTCTGGTTGATACATTCATATCCTGTAGTGCATTTTCCCATTGAATTCAGAACATGCATTTTATGGAGTATAGAATCCATTAAAATCAGGGAATTGTCAGTAATAAAACAGTGCTTCTGACACAAAATACTAAAATAGGCTTTTGATGCATATAAATTCATAAGAAGTCTTTGTTGCTCCAACTGAGCCTTATAAATGCAAATTATGAACCATTTCTTACTAGTGTGAGGTAAAGTACCATCTAAACATGTTTGGACATCAGAGGTGTTAATTTTTTGCTTTCTGTTGTAAACCTGTTCCTTGACAAGCTGGTAAAATACAAAATAACAGAAACATAAAATGTAGTTAATGTTCATTGGCAACATTTTTACATATTTTGTTGTCACAACTGAATTAACTTATGTGAAAAACAAAAAAGCTTTCAAGTGAATTTAAATCATTACTTGTCATAAAGTATATGTATTAAATAGTCTAATGGCACTTTCAGTAAAATCTATACTACCCACCCCATCCGGTGGGTTGCTTGCAATGATCTTTAACCAAGAGAAGAAAAAAGGAATAATATTGTCTGTTTGACACCTGGGCAAAGAAAATAGTTAAAAGACTGAATTCACCTAGTTGCAACTTTTTAGTTGCTGCTTCACAACACTATGTTATCAATGTAGAGATTCTCTGAAAATATTGAATAATCCATTCCTGCTTATCCTTTTATAAACGCACAGGCAATGAAAATTATTTCTTTTAATAAAAAAAGAAAAAATAAGATGGTATAATACACCGTTAAAAGAGGCTAGCAACTGCTACAGCCCAGTTATAAACCACTACTTTTCTGATCAATGATAATTGTTCTTTTTGTTCTTGAGACATCATTACTTTGGCTGAAATGTGTGTTTAGGATTATTTGCAGAAACCTGTTCTGGTACTGAAACACAACTTTCCATGAAAGAAATTGGTGGGTGAATTGAGGGGGCCAGTTTTGTCCCCAGTGAACTCTGTAGTTCTGTAGCCTCTGTGGCTGATTTCTGTCCCATGTACTCAGGGGACAGGTGAGGACCAGATGCAGGTCAGGCAGGGGAGTCTGGGCACCAACTGGGTCTCAGAACCAGTTGTTTATGTGCTGTGTATTTGATTACTTTGTGCTGTGGTAGTAGTTGGGACAGAATTTTGTTGCAAAGGACTTCGTTTTCCTAAGTGTGTGTTTAGCAACCCAAAAGGCCAGCGCAGGCCATCCCCAGCCCAGCCAACCACTGAGTTACACTGTCCTGGAGCCTCCCGTGTGCACTGCTCGTGCATTTTGCTGTTACGCTGGCAAACTGAGTAAATAGCCCAGAAGTTGCAACTGAAGGTGCGAAAACTGTAGAGTTTCTCAGACTGGTTCAAGACTTCTCCGCAGAGAAGGGAAGACCATGTTTTCCTGCCTTAGCCTGAGGGTTGGAAGCAGAAGTGGGGCAGGGAAGAGGTGTGATTAACTGGGTCGCTGCCTTAGGCTCCCTGGGGTGCCAGAGGGAGCCAGGAGGCTGGGACTGCTCTCCAGCCCTTGGAGCAACCTGCACTTGTCCACTTCATTTACACCAGGAGCTGTCCTTAACAAGTAGGTGGGAACAATCTGACCCCCATTAAACTTTCATCTCAGTTGCTACTCACTGTGGGGTGACTTTAAGCCAGGCAGCTTCTGCAAAAATACTCATCTTCCTCCCAACACTGTTTTGTAGCACCGGTCGTAGAATTGTGGTTATCTGGGTGCTTTCTAAATGTGTATACCCAGATATGTAGGGTTGTTACCAGAGCAAGGAAAAAAAGCGTCTTAATGGGGATAAAAACGTTCTGCTTTTCTCAATTGCATTACCTGAAGATGTGAAAGGGATCCCTCTCTCTAAGTTCCTTTTATATGAGATGTTGTCTCCCCATGGCTTGAATTCAAATCTTAAGTCAGGTAGCATCATTATAAGTGAAAATTATTCTTTTCATACCTCCCATTTCTGAGCATGGGAATACTTCAGCCCAGTTAAGGATACTTCAGATACTTTTCTCTTTCCAAATGGTGTTAGTAGTGCACTTCAACAAGCAAAGTTTCCCAGTGTTGCTGCATAGGGATTTATGCAGATTACTCTTAGGATCCTCTTGCTGCTCTCATACCTTTATATGAAATAGCTCACAAAGGAGACTGGGTGTGAAGTGTCCATAGGCAGCATGTGGAGTTGAGGCTCACAAATCTGCAGGGAAGTGTTCTGTTATTCCCTGTTAGCATAAGCAGTCTCACAGCTGATGTAGAGTAACACAAGGATTCAGATAACAATCACATTCACAGATGCTGTTTCTTGAAAAACAAGTTGCAAAGGGCTCTTGAAGATGCTGACCTTACACTGTGCTTGCCTGTAATGTGGTTTTGAAACTGGAGCAGAGAGAATAGCAGAGTGAGCTATTAAAATTCAGCTGTAGAACTGAAAGGTAGCGTGAGCTGACTTCCACAGGCACTACAGCCTTTTTTTCTTGTCCTTCTTTGTGTTTTGCTTAATTAAAGAGCACAAATCTAACCTGAAAATGTCTGTATGAGTGCTGCATACTTCTCTGTCCTAGGCTTATGTGCAGTACTATTAAGATCTATCTTATTGCAGATGGCTGTTTTAGCTAGTAAATATAAGTAAGTCAGGCAGGTAGTTGTGTATTTGAGATTTCAGATGGGGCTGGTCATGATTAGCATAGACTGCTAGGGAAACAGGCAGGAAGGATTAAACAACATGCTCAGATCACTTTCAGGCTTTTCTTCAGGGCCCTGTTTATTACTTCAAACAACAAAATCACCCTCACAAAGCAGGACAAAATGAATTGTCTTTCTTCAGCTAATACAGCTGCCAGCTGCCTCACTTGCCTGCCTGGGGCTGACTTCAGGAGTCACCTTGCCCTGCTGAGTGAGTCCCTTATAAAGTAGGGAAGACCTGGCTCCACTCCTGGATGGGTGGCAGAAGAGCTGCTGGGTTTTAAGATGCACAGCGTGAACATGTACAATTACATGTAAATAATCTCTAATTATCAAGCTCTGTGGTTGAGAACTATTCAGAAGGAGTTACAGAGTTACTGTGTCTTCTTCCTCGGCCAAGGAAAGGCATTTCCAGCCATTTCATGAATGACAACTCTGCTCCTAGCTTAGGAAGTAAATTATGTCCCTGATGTAAGGCCATATCGGTGTCTCTTTGAATTTCCTTTTTCAGGGTAAAGTTGGTTCTGTTGTAAATGTAGCACTTCCTATGGAGGAATAACATGAATTTGGTTAGTGAATGTTATCATGACTGTGTCACTTTAACAAATATAACAGTGTGTGACTAGGCCTGTGTTGCAGTGTCCCTTTCTCCCCCCGTACTTGGTTGGACCCAATTTTACTATGTTGTCAATCAGTTCGTTGTTTCCCCGCCCCTCTAAGCATTGTCTATACCCTGCCTCGGTTGTCAATCCCTTGTCTACACCACCCCTTTTTTCCACCCCTTTCCAGAAAGTTCTTCTCCCCTGATGCCCTATTGGTCCCTTTGACTTTCTCCCCTCCCCCTGTTTCCCCTATTGGTTGATTGTGTGTTTCCCCACCTATGGCTCCTCCTCTTCTCTCCCCCTATGGGCCCTGAGATTGCCGCTGCCCCTTGTTCGACCCCCCCTTTAAAAACCGTGTAACCTCCTTCCCAACGCTTTTCGGTCCCTGGAACCCCGGAGGTGAATAAACTTTCTTGGACACTATACCGAAGCCCCCCCGTGCTTCTTGTCTCCGCCTTCGCACACGGATCACCTCGTGAGTGGAGAGCTTTGCCCTGCTCGGCAGGACCTTTTCCGCCCAGGTCCCAGGACAGCCGCTGACGCGACGCGGCGAGCGACCAGGCAGCTCCGTCAGCATCAGGCCTGCAACAATTAATTAGTTTGACTCTCTTAGTAATGAATTACCTGAGGATATTAAGAGCCTGTTCAGGAGGAGGAGAACTGGCACTTTTACGTAAAAAAAAATGTTTGTAGAAATGTTCCCAATGTAAAGTGTGTTATCATAATGCCGCATTTCAAGAACAAATATTAATACAATTTTTGTATTGAAATAATTTAATTCTAGCCCTGCTGGTTCACAGAAATAACACATTTACACCAACTAAATATTCCAAAGTTTTCATAATGAAATTGTAGAAGTTAGAGGTGAAAACTAAGTGCCTATTCCTGCAGTCTCATTCCTTTCTCTTGCAGGATTGGTTCTTCTAAAAATATATGCTGGTTTTTCTTACTGCAAGGAAGTTTTTCTATTTTGCACACAGTGCATTAGAATCTGACACTACTTAAATCAGAGGTTTTTGTTTTATTGAGTGATGACTTCTTCAGTAGATAATCAGCAATAATGTTAAGCATAACAAGCAAAGAATTGGGAATTCTCCTTACTCTGGCTTAGATGTGTGGTGGGATGAGGGAGTGTGTATTCCCATTCCAATGGGCATGCAAATGCAGAACGGCATGGAAATGCAGAAGGACCGTGTCCTGTCTGTGCGTGTCCTGCTGCCTGAACACCCATGGCAATAAGTTGAGCATCGAACCAGTAAAAATCTGCTGTTGATATCAGTATTTAGGAAAAATTATAATTAATTAACATTCAACAGTCATATTTTCTAGGGCAAAAAGGGAATCTAGTATTTTTCCTATTATTACTACTACAGATGTCTACTGTAGCTGTGATGATGAGGAAGATCTGATCCTAACTCGGGGTCATTTAATGAGTTACAGTGGCACAGGCTAGCAGAAAAGCTAGCTCCCTGTGAAAGGGGGGTACAGGAGACTAGAAGGGAAGAGATAAACAGTGCGGATGAAACAGTAATTAACTGTGTACTTTCATAAAGGCTAAGCTGTCAGAGAGGCTGGGGCAGGTGGAGGTAGAGCCCTTCCTGGGGAGCTGCCCCATGTGAGGGGTGAGCCCATGTCAGGAGGCTCAGAGAGGGCTGGAGCCAGGCAGCAGGATTGCAACTTAGCATCACTGGTCTGTGGGTGCTCTGTACCTCAGCCAAAGAAAACCTGGGACACATTTCTTGTGTGTTTCTTCCTCATTTGCTGTACAATCCCCAAAGTGGTTTTGTTTTGTTCTGTAAGTGCAAACCCTGATTGTAATGCGTGAAATGCTGCCTGCTCTCACTCTGTTGGCTCCCAAATACAGACAGCACCTCTGGCTGTGGCTTGCTGGGTCTTCATGTGAGGTCATCCACTTACTCCAGATGTTACACGGAAGTTTTTCTGGGTCATTCAAGCATTTACTTGTTGGTTTGAATGTGTTTGCCTGGACTTGATAAAAATAACAGCAATTGGTATGAACTTTCTGAGAAACAGGAGTGATCTTACCAAATTTTGGGAGGAGATTAATGCTAATGCAAGTTATTTGTATGGCTTTGCATTGAAGAGTTTCAATTTGCAGCATGAATAGTTCAATTTCTATTTAGGGTGCAATTCCAGAGGAAGTATAATTACAGTTAAGGAGTGTTACAGAACTGGTGAAGAACTAGGTTAGGAAAACACAGGAGATATTTTGTGAAAACATTTTAGGGTTATGCCTTTCTAAATACAGGAGGTTTAACTAAGTGAAAAAGAACTTACTTCTCAGTTTGGCATGTCACCTTTAAAAGTATGAATGAATAAATAATGCTACGCCTTTGTTAACTTGATTTTTAAAAATATCCTCCTCTGTTAGAGCCAGTATGTATGTGCTTATGTGATTTTCTAGAAATGCAAAATATAGTTAGTGGCACCTAAATCAGAATTTCTTTTAAGTCTGTCACATTTGAGCTATTTTTGTTAATGAGAAGATTATTCAGTACCATCTCAAACCATACATAAATCTACTCACTGGCAGAACTTATTCATTGAAGTGGGTACAACTGATATTCATTTAATATGGACAAAATTTGAAGATGCCCATTTTTCTTCACTTTTCCCATTTGTTTTCTCTTGCACAGTGTGAATACTTCATAGAGACTGTGATCGTCCCCTGTACACACCTGTTCAGTCATGCTGCTCTTTGACTCCACCCCTTCACACCAACCCCTGCTTTTAGCAAAATATTGAGATGCAATCAAAGCTGTCAGATTGCTCAATGTCTGATGCAAGCTGCTGATTACTGTTGCCATTGTTAGCTGGATTACACTATTAAAGGCTTTTATGAAGTATTTGCATTGCTTGCCGATACAAATATCAAATCATGGCTATGCCACGGTGAAAAAGGAAATAATGCTCATTTTGTGACACATTTCTTCCAAGACAAGACAGCAACAAAAATCTGTGGAAAATACCTATATGCAGAGCACATTTCAGAGTGTCTTTTGGTTTCTTAATTGCTAAATTGTTCAAACAGCAGCCCTCTTCTGTTGCTTCCAGCTCGTCATTCCACTCTCAACAACAAAAGCAGAGTTGATGACACTAAACCATCAGCCATAGTTTCATGAGCTCATATGTGACTTCAAGCCCTGTGTGTCCTGACATGCTTTAGCCTCTTGTTGGATCGGGGCCAGTAAGAAAAATGAAGCAACTAGGTTGCATAGCTGTAGAGAAAACATCAGCCAAGTACCTGGGAAGTAATTAATGAGAAGCAACACCTCATGGCACTGTACGTGTGCGTCTGTTTAATATCTGCTGAGTATCAGATACTGCTGTTTCTCAGAGGTCAGGTATTCCTCAGTAGAATCTGAGGCCGAGAGGTCTGAGGTGGTCCAGGGTTATTGCAGAAGGGTGACTGTGATGAGCCTACCATTCTGAAATGCTTTATGGCACTGGATAAAATTTGAGTGGAAGGCAATGCGTGGAGAGATGTCAGCCTCTGCAGATAATCCTTGTGTCATAACAGCGCAATGCTGTTTCTGACAAGAAGGACCAAGAAGTGGTTCAATCCTGTATAAATGCTCAGGGACAATCCTCATACTACTTGCTCAGCAAAGGCAGTCTTTAGGGATGTGGCAAGTGAGGGAGTGATTCCAGAGAAACCACACAAAGGAAAAACGGCCTTGGTTTAGTTTACAAAGCAGTGACGCACTCAAGCTCTCCATGCTTTCAGCTGTAGCTGAAAACATCATGTAAGTGAAAACAATAAATGGCCAGGCAGCTTGTGTGCTGCTGAGGCACATCTGCTTGCTTCCTCGCTCGCTTTGGTGGTGTTGTGTGGTTTCTTGCATTCCTTTCTATCAGTTTTGCAACAAATACAAAGGGAAATATCTCACTGTTTAATAAGAGCCATTCACTACAAGCTGATGACAAAGCCTTCAGCAGGCAGGCACTGTGCAAAGCCCAGAAATGTGCTGCTGCAGGTTCATCTACGGCAGCAGGGAATGCCACAGCAGTATGGCCCAGGTGTTCTGTGTTTATGTTTCATTGCTCCAAGGACTCTCTTAGCTGAGAGAATTTGCCCTTTGTTCAGTAAGTTCGATTCATGTGGGATAAATGAATAGGAGACAATGCTCAGTGCCTCTCAGACACGCAGTGTTGATTGGCTTCCAGAGCACAGGTGCTGGCAAGAAAACTCTAATAGCTGAAGCTGCTGATTTTCCTGCTTTGATTGTTACTGCTCCTGGGCTGGTTTTGATGCAGAAGCCTCTTTGCCATTTGCCTCTTTTTGATGCAGAGATTTGCCTCTGCAATCGACTGCCTCCCCCCTTTTGTTTCCTAGCTGGCCTAATTTCTAATGTGGCTGGTACACCTCTTCTCTCCCATGGGAGGTGCTGGTGGGCAGCTGGCTCTGAGGAAGTGTCCTTGGATTGGAATGTGTGAACTGGGCTGCTTCAAAATAGCTTCATGTGGGAAAAGATGCCAGAGATGTGGTTGGATGGGCTTCCCAGCACAGCTCACCCAGAGTGTCCCTCCTTATTTGTTGCTTAAGTATCCCCTGGATTTTGTGCTTTCTGGGGGAGGGCAGTGTCCACCAGCATGTCCAGTCTGCTTCTGGGTACTGGGACAGAGATGGTGGTTGTCATTTTAGCAATAACAGAAGCAATTTGGTTGGTGACCTTTTGCTTCCTGGCTGTAAATGTGTGATGTTATCTGTGTCTGGGCATAGATTTCTCTTCTCTGGAGTGACATGTGTGAAGAGTAACCATGTCAAGTGAAGCTGTAAGAAATAGCACAAACACATAATTCTGGGAGAGACCTGCTGTTGCCCCTTAGCACCTTTCTAAAAACCATCTCTGTGTTTCAGTAATACACTTGGGAGAAAATCTGCCTTGTCTCCTGTGCCTTATTGTTTGTGAATATCATTTGAAATACTTACTGGTGCATTTCTATTGTTTAATAGCCATTTAATGAGATGGGATAAAGATTTTAAATTTTGCATTTTGCTTTCAATCTAACAGGCACTGTTTGGTGTGGTAATGGCTCTGGTAATCAGTTTTCAGTGTCATGTGACTGGAACTCTAGTGAGTGTGTCTGCTTTTGGCCAGCCATAATCAGAAGTTACAAACACCTGCAGAAGTTGCCTTTGTGTTTCTCACTTTAATTCGTGCCTGTTATAAATGTAGGACTGTCAAATAACTCTGTTGTCAGAAAGGACAAACAGACATCTGGAGTAATTGAATACTCAATTCTTTTTGCAAGCTTTTTGACATAATGATTTATCTTATACTTTAATACTACTTTTCATTCTCATTACTTTGTATTTTTTGCCTGATAAATATTTATAGTACAGTAGAAATAAATTCAAACTGGAGGCGAGTTGTAACTTTTATGCTCTAATAACAGCTGAAAAAATGACCAAAAAAATCAACTGATGTAGAAGCAAATATAACGAGAATACGGAATAAAATAGTGACATTCTCCTCTCCAAGGATAGTCCTTAGTGGATTTGTGTTTCCTTGTGAAATGTGTTAGAGTGCCGAGCTCACTCGAGGAAGAATCTCTATGTCCCAGTCTGGAGCAAAGGGCACAGAACTCATGTCCTGGGTTCTGCTTTAGGGTCTGCACAACTCACAACACCGGTGTTGTGTGTGTAGCTTTACCTCTCTGCCTGTTTCCTTATCCATCTCACCTCATTGAGATAATTAAAACTCAATGAAAAGTTCTTACAAAAACATTCTATGAAAATTGCATATACTTGAATGGGCCAAATATTGAGTAATTTCACTCCAGTTAGTCTGTACCAGCACACTCCTTTCTGCCAGCTTCAATTAATCTGTTCCTGAAATTTTTGACAGCATGTGAATGCCTTTGCTGCTTTCTGTCTCTCTGCTTAGCACATGAGAGGGTGATGGACTAAGGACTCTTGTCATCCCCTTCTGATGTGGTTTGGCAACAGATGGCAACAGGTCTTTGAGAAGAACTGTGTTGTTGCTCCTCCAAGCACCAACATCATGTCTCAGTGCCGTCTGGGAGGGGTATGTGACATGAACCTGAATCGGCTTCCAGCCTCAAACATTCTTTTATCAATTAGCAAAGCCACTGATGGATTTGACACAGCCTTGGGAGCGTGTTTTTGTGTCCTGCAGTGTTATCTGCTGTGCATACTGATGATCCGTTCTATGCAGAAAGTTCAGGCATATGTTAGTTGAATTTACAGTAAATTTTTTGTTCCCAGTGGGTACACTGGCTTTTGTTTATTCTAGGAAGGCTAGAATATAAATCCTGATGCTTTTAGGAAGCACAATTATGCACAGTATAAAACAAGGTAAACATTACAAGTAGAAGCCAACAAAGCCAAAACTTCATTCAGGTGAGATTTCCCAAGGAGTGTCTTCAGTTCAGTGCCATCTAGGTGCTGGTTGGTAACCAGCTGATGTGCTGGGAAGTTCTGGTTTAGTTAATGTGTTCAGTATTTCCCGGGGTGACTCACAGCATCTGTGCTGCTAGATGGAGCAAGAGCTGACACTGGGACTGGCCAGGACATGCCAGGCATATTGGGGGCTCACTCTCCCTGCCGCTGAGCTAGCAGTGTTTGCCATTCTTGCTGCAGCACCTGTCCTGAGCCTCAAGATGAATAACTTACAGGTGGTTTTGTGGAAGGAGGGCTTGGGGAGAGCACAAAGCTAGATTGAGGGTTATCAGCTGGGGTCACATTCCTGTAAGTAGGCAGGAGGGATGAAAGGGCAAGGAGCAGTTGCCAAGTTAAAATAAAAGGCTCAGGGAGTGCTGAGATGAAAGGTGTACTGAAGCTTAGCTAAAAGCAGGTGCCAGGACCGTTATGTCAGTATTTGCTGTGTGCAGTTCTGGCTTATGGGTCTCAGCTGGGTCAAATTGGTGTGCAAACCTCAGTGCATCAAGAGGGGCCATCCTGGTTGTGAAGCACTGAAAACAATCCCGTCAGTGCCCAGGCTCACATTTTAACATGGATATAGATCCTCAGTTTGGTATTGGTGTGCTCTTTTTTTCCACCTCTTTTGTTCCTTCTTGTTTGCTGTCTTATAAACAGTACCTCACTGAGAGCAACAGTTTTGATCTTCATCATCCTCATCTTGAAGGAACATTCACCAGTTTTAGAGTCATGTCTGGTCCTACTCCTTTACAGCTCTTGGATATTTTCAGGAGCCCCAGTAGAAACTATGCTCTAGTATTTTGGCCATCTTTGTTCTCCTGTTCACCATATGCTGGGATAGATTTATAAAGGATTCTATCTACATAATCACCAACCTGGTTTATGGCATCAGCTGTTCCAGTTGGCAGCACCAGGTGCTTTCCCCAGTCTTCCTGCTTTTTTTCCTTTTAGCTTTGATCACTGCCCACAAAACAAATGATCCTCGTATGGCCACCTAAATGGCTGCCACTTTCTTATCACCATATGCCTCATCCCTTAGTGCCTCATCCACAGTTCTGGCACTGCTGAGCCCACAAGCTTTGCTGCCTTTCTCTTCTCACAGACACAGGGCTGTTTGCCCTGTCTGGGGATATGACTGGAGCAACTTCTGACAAGGCAAAGTGATCTCGCCACTGTGTCCTTCCCTCAGACATCTGTGAATTCCTCATTTTTACATAAATAATTTTATCAGTTCATACATCTCTCTTCTGTGTAGTGAAATATCCTGGGACTTAGCCAGGAGTAGCTGGAAAAAGTAGTCTTACTACTTAAATTAACATTTTTGTCTTTGGAAGACATCCTTGACAGCCTGTTGGCTGTCCCTTACTAGAAGGAAGTTTTATTCATGTCAGAGTGCTGTCTCTGTTAGGGTTTGCAATATTAGTCCCAGTTGAATTTGTATCACAGACCTTGTTGTGTTTCAGGACTTGTTTTGTGTTTTTTCTTTGTTTAGAACAGCCATTTGGAACCTACTGCGTTATTTACCGTAGAGATAATACACAGTGATATATTTTAAAATGCTTTTTAATGTGTTTTCTGGCAAATTGTCTGTTGCTGTGTTAGGCGTGAAATCATCTAAAGGGGGACAAGCGATTTGGCATTTGTGCAGGCTTGTCGATTCTAACTAACATTTGCATTAGATTAGAACAGTGAGTGCTGTCTCCAGCGAAGAAATGCTTTGCATTTTCTCAATGGTATTTTAAAATGGAGTATTGCTAGTTTGAATGAGTCAGCTGAAATTACAGAAAATGTTTCCTTTAAAATAACATCTGAATAGAAGCAGCTGTCATACCACACAGAACCTGAAACAAAGCACAGCACAAAACTTGGTTGACATGTAATAACCCCGCTATTAGATTCTATAATGTTTTAATTTCTTCCCTGGGATATCTTTTGTGCACTAGGAATAGTGTATTTGCATGTAAATGGAAAAAGCTAAATTATATTCTTAGGTTAGTGTAAAGGAGCTAATTTCTAACACTATGATAGAGGAACTTCTTAATTCTTATTTCTAGAATCATTGTATCAGACTAAAACTTCTCTCATTGCTATCAGTGTGTTTGTCAGCTGAAGTTCTGAGCTCATCTAAATATTGTATGAGGTTCAGTGAACAGTGAAAATAATCTTTCTAAGACCTGTCTCATTAGTGGATTATTCAATACAATAATTTCTCTTATAGGAAGTCAACTTAGTTTATGCTCATCTTTCTATTTACTTTTGGAACCACTCTCTGCAGTGCCATTAATTCTGGTTCATTTTAATTCAGTGAAAATGCCCTGAAAATTTTGAAAAATATACATATTTAATTTTATTTGGGAAACAAACAGGAAAAAACCCCAACCCAGAAATAGTATTCTCTATTGGTATATTTTGATGCTATGAGATAATATGAAATATAATTTTTGGAAGGGCAATCAAAATGAAATCTTGAGTGTGTTTGAAATCAAAATGATCTGGAGGCACAGCAAACACAAGGCATTTTATTTATTGCAGTGAAGTTTCACAAAGAAGAAAGAAAAGGGTGACTTGGTAAACAACTAGCTTTTAGATAGCAGATAAAACTGTAAAATGAAAGCATAGACTGATGGACAGAAAATGTTACATGTCTATTCTCTGAGTTATATTATCCATTTCACAAAGTGAAGCAGCAGAATGACTTTTTCACCTCTCCTGTGGCTACATGAAATGGCAGCCACTGTATTTAGTCAAATTTTCCTTTTAGATTAAATATTTCCAGGAACTCAGCACAGAAATATAATCAACATACTGAAAGCCTTTCCTGAAAGGGGAGAAAAAGATAATGGTAAAAAATGAGTGAAATGCTCAGAGCAACCTTTCTTCTATAATACTTAGGGCTGGCACAAAATGTAGATGAAGAGGATCATAATCTTCTGCTGCTCTTGCTGGAGGTCTCATTTTCCTTAAAAGGAGGCTATGTCTGGGTCTTAAAAACTTGCTAAGGGTGTGCTGCACTGAAGGCAATTTGCCTCTAATATTTTAAGTGGAACTCTTTGCTTTCCCACACCCCTTCCCTAGTGTGGCGGGGATTTCCAAATTAAAAACTGAGGGTAAAACACAACCTAAAGGAAGAGGGTGGAGTGCAGAATAGCTGTTGTGGCCAGCTCATTTCTGTGGGCTTGTTTTCAAGCCCAGAAAAACTTGAAGTCTGTATGGATCTCTTATCACTAAAGGAATAGGGCTTTGCTGAGGTTTATTAAGTGGTCAGGGTGAGTTGCGTGCTTTTGAACTTATCGTGCACATTAGAAGCATGTTTGGGGTTAAAAGGATGAAGGAGGTAAAAAAAAATCCGAGAAATAATGTGGGAGTGAGTTGAGACTGTCCCTTGGTTTTGACTCACTCCATTGTACCTGCGTGTTGTAGAGAGTATGATCACCAGGTAACCTGATGGAGTGCTTTGATTCAAGTTACAGTCAATACTGAAAACCCCATGAATTAAAGATGGAAGGGAAACCTTCCACTATAAAGACTGGAAACTGTTTCATTTGCCCTCTAGGTGTTCTTTTATTTAAATAAATAAAACAAGTAATGTAGCAGGAATTGTATCAGGATCAGTAAAGGCTCCCTGACAATTTTTTTGTCATAAATCTCAAAGATTTTAAACTAATATTTTATATGTATATTAACCCCCCTCCATACTCATCTGTGCCTTTGCAGTACCTCTAAATGACCTGTTCATCACCAGCTGTCTGAAATAGAGGGAGAAATATCTTCAAATGGAGATGCATAACACAAGGACTGGGAGTACAGTCGTGTACAGGACACGATTTAAATCAGTGGTGTTCCTATTAGTGTTAACATGTTGGATGAGCCTTTCCAGATACAGGGAATCCTCATCTGCCAACAACCAGGCAGAAAGGGATGCCAAAAAAAGCAAGTGTAGCATAGGTCAGCTCCAGTGAGGGAAGGGAAATGAACGTTTGAGTACCAGCCCCTTGGCCCTCAGTGTCTGACAGCACAGCTGGTTTTAGAGAGACAGGAGAAGCGCGGTATTGCTTACACCTCCTTGTAGTAGGGCACAAGTCCCCATCCGATTGTAAGCTTTATTTAATGCCTATTGTCATGAGTGTGCTTTGTCTTTACCTGGTGACTTGCTTGCCCTTCAGTGTTTGAGAAGCTCTCTCCAAAAATCAAGTGATGCCTGCCTTGCTTTTTTTAACTCCTTGGCTAAGATTCTCAATACTTTTCACACGGAGTATTTTGGTAATTCTTAACCAAATGGAACTCCCCTGCTGTGTCTAATAATCCACCTTCCTGCCCTTTCACTCTTCTACACAAACCTTATAGATCTAGGAGACTTTAAGGCTCTTACATTACTCCCCTTACACTCTTGAACTTGCCTAGAGGATTGATTTTTTAAAATATTCTTCCCAGTCCATGACCTCCCCTGACAGTATCAGCCCAAGGCACACTGCTTGCTGTTGAGTTATAACACTCCAGACTTGAGCATGTTTCTCATGTTTTTGCTGCTGAGGCTGTTAAAGAAAAGGGTAGTTTGTGCCTGGTGCACCAAAATTGATGCATTTCAATATGATACTGGGGGCTTGCACTAAATAAAGAAATTTTGCATCTCATTTGGTTTAAATATTTATTTTAAATTTCTTAAAAAAATAGAGAATTGTTAGTGTGTTAGTGTTGTAGGACAATAGCTGTGTTGTTCAATAACTGTTTGATCAAAAACATTCATAACAATTAAAAACAAGGCAGCAGCTTTCATTTTTCACACACCTTCTAGGCAGATGGATGCTCAAGCCCAAGGCAAAACTATACAGTGTACAAAAGAATAATTTTATCTTTGTTGACTTCTTGTTGCCTCGGGGACATGATGTAGCAGTTGTTTCAAATGAGTATGTGTTAAGCATTGCCATGCTGTGGGGAGGTTTTATCTGGAATTTTCCTGGGATGTGTGCTGCTGGTGTTTTTTCATTTGTGTGAAAGGCCTCAATACTACAAGAAGCAGATTGATCTTGCCTCATCCTTCACTTGGGAAGAGAGCTTCCTGATCTGCCTTCTGCTCATGGCATTTTCTTAGCTGGCAATATATTCATTGTTGGCACATATCCAAAATATCCATTGTTCTCCTTCCCTCAATCCCCTTTCAGCCTGGCATGTGGGTGGATATGTGTAGGTGCTAATCTGTAGCTGTAAAGACATATTATGGACAGAAGAATTGTCTATTATAAAGTAACAAAAATCTTTTCAGTTCACAATGCCATTTTTCATTGATGTAACCGTTATCTACAACTAAGAAAAATAAACTACAGAGAATTTGCAGTTTTGCAATGTGTGGGGAAGGTTAGGCTCAGACACAAATGCAAAATAAGTTTATTTTACAATTAAACAAACAATATTTAAAGTAACCAAAAGCAGTATTAAATCACTTGTGCTAAGTTTTTAACAGAAAAAGAATTGAAGTCTATACAAATAAAGGGGAATTTGTGCTCAAGTGCCATTTAATAAAGGGATGCTATTGTTTTCTGCCCTATCCTATTGTTATATGAAAGATAACATCCTTCATCAAAAATATGATCTTTCCATGGATATTGTGATTCAGAATCAGAAATTTATTAAGGAGGAGATAGGAGACAAGAGAACTTCATAGTTTAGAGGGAGACACTTGAACACCTGGTCCATACCCAAGACAGTCATGGGTATTTGTGCATCTAAAAAGTAATAGAACTTCCATATTGAATAATACTAACCACCGTAAAATAATTCTGTTTTCAATCAAAACTAGCTGTTTCCTCACTTCTGAAAAGTTAAGGACACTGCACCTTGGTAATTTTATTTTACATTTATTTTTATTTCCGTATATTTCAGATACTATGCTCAAGGGCTTAAAGAAACTGAGCTGGAAATTTTTCTGTGCAAACTAATAAATTGTAGGCACTGTTAGTGTCCCTTCACTGACCTCAATAGTGATCGTGTGGGCACATTTGCTGGTCAAGTAACAAGTGTTGAAATTCATGTACTTTTTGAATTAATTCAGCTTCAATTAGCAGAAATTGCTAAATGGTGTCAAATTATGGGTAGAGGTTTTATGAAGCAAGAGCTTTTTTCCCTAGAGCTGCGACTGGCTAACAAGTCTGGTCTTTTTGAAGGGAAAAAAAAAAAAAGAAAACTGGGAGGCCATAGAAGATTTTTGCATTCACAAAATTAACTATCATTGTCTACATTTTACATTAGAGCCACAATGTGGTAAGCATGTTTAAAAACTGTATCATGTCATACATACAGTGAATCTTGTAAAATATATTGTTAGCTTTATGCTTGCCATTATACTGATTTGTTGCTTACACACCAGATAAATCAGTCATTCTGTAATAAGAATTTCCGAAAGCAGCCCTGAGTTTAATATGTTGATACCATACAAATGGCTGGTTAAGGTCTAGAATTGGTAATACTTACATGCCGTGAGATAACAAGCACTTGTTGTATAGTCTTCAGTTACAATGCAATAGATTATGTAGCTGTAGCAGCTTGCAGGTGTGTATGCTACTTATTTTAGCTAATAAATTCTCATTGCTACTTTTTTCTATAAAAGATTGTTGGTTATAGCCAGAATTTTATGGTTAGACACACATGTTTTTTATAATGGATTCCATTACAGAGAAAAATTTGTCAGGCTGCCATGCAAATCCTGCAGATTTCATCAGTGCTCTCCAGCAGTGTCACCACCAGAACAGTTTATCAGAAAAGGGAATGGGCAGTTGCTCATGAGCTTCTCGTTTTCTTTGCCTTTCTCAGTTTTTCAGCTTATTTCTATTTATTTACTTGCTCCAGGACTCCAGAATTTTTTAAGTGCTTCACATGTTGACTCCTTCACTCCTGCTTCTTCTGACCCCTTTCTTCTACATAGACTTTTACAGAGAGCTTAGAGCGTCTCAAAGATGTGTTTTTATGAACTGACTGTTTTTTATTATTTATCAAAACTGGAGCATCTTGCACAACAAACTCCCCCAAAAGATACTCTGGGCAATGTTTCTTATAGAAAAAAAGTAGAAGGGAAGGTGAATGCACTGATGATTCAAACCATTAAACACTTTCTTCTGGGTCGGATGTTGTACTTGAGGGATAGCAACTCTCTAAGTCTTCAGTAAAGTACAGGAATATGCCTTTCCGTAAGTTCTATAAAACCCCACTGTTACAAACAGTCATAGAGCTTTTCATTTAAGTGGATAATTGTCTAAGAAGAAATGAGCCCTAGGTAAAACAGTCCATTAATTTAATCAGCTTATCACAAAATCCTGCCAGTCCCAATATGGCAGAGGTAAAACTCGGTGAAATGACTGCATTTTTGCACAGTGGCTGCTTACGAGCTCCCAAGAGGCTGCCTGCACCTCCTGAGCCACACTGCAGAACCTCGCTGCGATGGTCTTTTCACTCTGTTTCCCTTGGCATTAAATTTTGAGGCTTACTAAATTAAAGTGGGGACGTAGCTTATTCAGCTGTCTCACCACCATATGTATTTACTGTTTCTTTTGTTTTCCTCCCTTTTTATCCTTTTCTTAGACTTTTTGAATGATAAATGGGTGCTCTAATTAGCTATTCAGTGAATGTAAGAACTTCTTGAGCTCTACTGGCTACTGAAATTCTTTCTTGTAATACATGTACTTTTAGCCTGAACGTGATTTATGTACCATAGAATAGTTACTAAAAAAGCCTCCTGTTTCATGAGAGAGGAAATGTTCTTTTTACTTCAATAGAAAACATTTTTCCTATGTGTTTTGCAAAATGTAACTAATTTCTTTTACACTTTCATTGATTGGATTTTTGCAATTCAAAACATCTTTTACCAGTACACTTGTACGTATTAAAGCAAAACAATTTGTCTGAAATGAGATGCTTCACGCTCAATTATATCTAAATTTCTCATCTACAACTCTTGATTTCAATCTCGGGTGTCTGTGCAGCTATTGAGGCTGAAAAAATGTAGAAAGGAAATGCTGTTATTTTCAATTTGTAGCAATTATATTCAGAGTACGGCAGATGTGGTGGTATTGAGTTTCTGCACATGGTACAGGCAGGCAGCTTGTGGAAAGGATGGCTGATTTCTCTTATACCTGTGACTATCTTCCTGAGTGTGGACTGCTGGACATGATGTCTGAAAACAAACTCCCTCTGAGCACAGCAGTACTCTCATGTGCAGTTAAATGCTCCATGCTTAGGACAGCACTTAAGCATTATCAGAAATAGGACTCCAATCCATGTTTATCACAAAAGATATGGCCCTAATTTAAGAAGATCTTCCCACATAGGTAGATGCTTAAACTCTGCTCTAATATGAGCATGTTGAAGTCAGTGGTTATTATGGGTACATGTCCTTTGAGGCAGATTAGCAAGAAATTGAGAGCATTAATGCAGCCTGGATGCAACTACTCCCAGTAAGTTTGACATACTCAAGAAGAGTAAAATACCATGTCTTGATTTAATTATTAGATTGTCTACCACAATCCTGCCTGGAATTGAATAGATGCACACTGGAGCTGGAATCCTCAGAACCGTGTTGGGAAGTTGTAAGTGTGCGCTGCTTGGCTGAACTGGAAGCTGTGAAGCCACTACTGGCATTATTGTTATAATTGGTACTCTGGTAGGACCTGGAGGGGTTGGTAAAGTTCTAGAGCCAATTATGGAGACTTTTTTCTAAGATATGAGAAAACATTACTTTGTCCAAACATCATTTAGCGTGTGATATTTGTAAGTGGCCTTGGAGTAGGGTGTGGAACGTACAGCTCTCTGTGCTTAGTGCCACAGGCCTGCAGAGCTGTGCCCCATGCAGTTCTCTCTCTTTCTGAAAACTGGTCTACAAAGTAAAACAGCTTTGAGAGAAGGAACAGAAAGCAAATGTCACCATCATACGCTACAGCCACACAGTGGGTTTGGAAAATAAAGGTGATGGGGAGGTTATTCAAAGCATAAAATCAAGGTCAATATGACAAGGCTGACTGCACAGTTTAGGACTTCTTTAGGTCCCATCTTCCAGTTAAAGGTGTTTTCTGGAAGGCAGGCTGGCATGTCTGACTTGGCATCAGGAGGTGGAACTGAAACGAGTTCACCATGTCCCAGCTGAGTGCTGTGTTCCTGGGGAGAGGGAACAGGAAGGCTCTGAATTTCCCTGCCTCCTTTTGTGACCCTTCCTACCTCCTTTTGTGAGCCTGTACCCCTGCTCCGGGAGAGCTGACAAGCTCAGGCTATGCCTTTAGCAGAATGCTAGCTTCTGTTTGACAGACTGGTCAAATCCATGCTCTGGGAATAACTTGTCTGCTTTGAAGCAGTGCTAGTCAAAAAGAGATTCTACAGCAAATTACTTCCTGCTCTGGGGAACACAGAGAGCAGTAATGCTTGAGACAATACAGAGTATTGAGCTGCCTTGATCTCTCCACTGTTCAGGAGCATCCGGACTGAGGGCAAAGTCCCCTGAAAGTCAGGAACATTCCTTTCTTTTGTGCAGTGTTTCTTCAGACACCTAGAGTCTTGCCTGACTGATTGTGCTGCAAGTCAGCTTAACTTTGTACCAAGAGACTGCTTGATTTATAATGCTTTATTTCTTCATTCCTGTGGCATCCTCTTATACTCTTGTTGCTTCTCATGAGTTCTTTGGCCAAGTAGTTTTTGTTTTAGTTGCCATCCCACACAGAACTCAAATTTTAAGCAGAAAACAGATTTACTATGATGAGAGATGATCCAGGGTGTGTGTCTGTTACAACAGAGACACCTAAAGCTGTTCCCTCTGTGTTGATCTTGTCCCATCACCCTTTTGAAGAGTGTTTCAGAATAAGGAATGGAAAGGGTGAGCTGTGCCATCAGTATGGAGTTTGCAGACTGACTCAGACTGTACAGATAGTTTATATGTTGTACACCAATTCCCAGGGAACAATCAATTTTTGTTAGTCTTCTGAGTGCTCATTATGGACGCAACTGTGAGCAGCTATGAATCATTTTGAGATTACATTTCTTTTTGAGTATGAACATAATGTAATATGGGCTGTTAAATTAAGCATTGCAGATTGTAAAGGTAGCTATGGGCCAGATTTAATTCATACATTTAGTGGACAAAAAAAAGTTTCAAAGAAGCAAACTCCTGCTGATTAGGTAATGCTGAGTATAATTAAGCTGCATTCTGTTAAAGGAAACTGTCAGCAAAATAAAATGCCGGGTAAGGTGAAGAATACAAAAACTGCCATGCACTTCTAAACTGAAAACCTGCCAGCTTACCTGCAGCTTGTTTGTTCCTCAATCATTCTGAAGTTAGATGGGTAAAGGAATTAAGCTTAGAAAGAAATACAAATACATTATTACCTTTCATTTTGGGATGCTCAGGCTTCTATCTGTTTGCAAAGCCGGAGCTTCGACTCCATGCAGTGTGAAAAGAGATTGTGCTCTCTAATCCCTGTAAAAGCAGAGAGGAGTCATGTATTAAATTGCATTACAGAAATACTAATAGAGAGTTTTCAGTTTCTTTAGTCATACCATTCAGAGGAAGATAAGTGCTGAGAATGTGCAAATCAAGTCTTTATGAATAGGCTGGTGTTCTGCAGAATTTCTGATTTGGATGTTGCAGATTCTCCAGTACTTTATGTGTCTTTTGGATTAAAAAAAATAAAAGTTGTAATGTCACTAAGATGCTCCACATTAGAAAAAAACCCAACCAAATGGAATTTTATCTTTGCTATCTAGAGTTTGAAATTGTCAGGGGCTTTTCTATAGTATAAACTTGTTTCTGTTTCATCCCTAGAAATATATTTTGCATCTTGTGAATAGGAGGCTGTTGGGTTGTGTGGGGAGTTTGGAACATAAGTAAGGCTCAGAACCCTTAATTTTTCTTTAGCACAGAGATATTCTCTTCCAATAGTATTTCATTGTCATAAATAAGTTCATGAATGTGGGTAACCCTGCCTTGCAAAAAGGAGATCTGAGATTTTGTAGAATTAACTTTCAGATCCTCCAAGAGTAATTGCTGCCATGTGTTATTACCAAGAAACCACACCCACCAACCCACCAATGAACAAAACAAATGTCCCCCTCTTCCCCCCCACCCTCAAACCCTCCCAAACCCCTGGAACACTAAGTAGTTTAGGCTGATAATTTGCTCGCAGCTTTCCTGGTAGAGGCTGAAGTAGAAGAATAGTTCACTCCAGAGCTGCATCTTATTCTTTGGGGTATTTATATGGACTCTCCTGTCTGGGTCTTACTCAAAGGAAAGTTGAAGTGTGGCAGAAGACTATGAAAAGATACCATGTTTCAGTGTATTTCATCTCTGGCAGCGCTCACAAAAATAACAGCTGTAAGGGAACAGTGTCATGTGTTTGCTTCAAATTCCTATGTTTTGGATGACTGTATTTTTCTTAGTGAGGAATTGCTTTACTGTCACAGATGGAGTGCAGAATAAAATACTATTGTATCCATCACAAAATAGCAAGTGTGGCACTAGTTTATAAATCTCATGAATATTGGGAGACAAATTTTGTCAAGGATTAAATCCCACTGATTCAGCTATAGCAATGTGGGGAAAATACATGAAGGAGAGTCTCCCTTATTTTATTAATGAGAGAAAGCTGGAGGGACCTGAGGAGAAGGGGGAGAGGAGTGAGAGGAGGCAGCAGGACAGAAGGCCAGAAAGAGCTGGCCAGGGCTGAGGAGAGGCTGCAGGGATGCAGGTAAGGAACAGGTCTAAATTTTAAATTGAAGGGAACACACTGGGAAGGGAGAAGAGTTACTGATTTAGTGCTAAAATAGCTATGGGAGACGTGTGGTGACAAGAAGAGAGAAGGAAAATGTGAGGTAAGTATCTGCTTCACGTGGAGATGACTTTAAGTTTTGTTTGCAAGGCTTTTCCAGAAAGTGCCAAAGCTGGATGCTGTGATATGTCCCAGGCCCCAACATCAGTAGCTGCTTATACAATGCACTGAGCATCATATATTTGAATTGCATATTGAATTATATATCATGATGTTTACTTATTAAGCACAGTCATATGTGCTTAAGTTTCTGTGTGTGAGAAGTAGCAAATGAATGGATGTGAAGCCTAAGACAATGCAGCACCCTGTATTCCATGTATGAATTCCGTGGGGCTTCGGCACAGCCCTGCCAGCCCTGCTGCCTCTGGTCACAGAAGCGCTGCAGATGTGATTCAGTGTTCAATTACCAACATAAAACTTGTTTGCTGTATAAAACTTGAAAGCTACTTATCCTACTGTGAAGGTGTCTGTCAGTCTGCTTTAAAAATAATGCACTGCAAACTGGAATTTACTGAGCTAATGAAATGCCTTCAGGGAGGTTATGATGAGCCATTAAAAGAAAGGGCACTGTCAGATAATTTAAGCAACTTTGAGAAAAAATGCTTTAAATATGTTGGGATTTTTTTTAATGCTGAAAATGTGTCCTTTTTTGGCATTTGAGGGTGAGAGAACACTGGTGCCTCTTTTCTGTTCCAGAGCCTTTCCTTGCTGCCAGGGGCTGTGCTGCTGTGGGCAGGTTCATTCCTTGTCCCAATATGAGGTTGTCTCCTGCTTTATTGTTGAGCTTGGGCAGGGACTGACCTGGGGCTGGAGCTCCTTGTGCTGAGGTTTCTGCAGGCTCCAGCCATCCTCTGCCCTCCATCCCAATGCCTCCCATAGCCCTGTGGCATGCCTTAGCTGTTCTCCCAGCTCTGCAGCTCACCCCCTGGCAGATGCTCTCTCCTGCCTGTGTTTAAGTCCATGCTTGATGTCTGTGCAGGCAGCAGGGTTATGTCAGTCTGTCCTTGCCAGGGCAGCTTTGTTTGATTGTGAGTGTGACAACACACATTCCCCCTCTTCACAGAGAGAGTCCCAGTACAGGGGTTTACCTGCAAAGATGGTGGTGGAAGGAATTTTTATTGTACCTATTTGGAACACAATCTTACTAAAAAGACAACTGATACTTTGCAATATTTAGTGCTGGTTTTAACAGAGTTATGTGTGAGATGAAATAAAAGCCATAGTTTATATGCCCCTATTTAACAGAAAATATGTACAAGCTGGCTTTTATTTTTGGACATATTCCTTTCACCAGCATCACACCTTAGCTAGCAAAGCAGGATTTCTTATGTGTACTAGTTTGTAAGCAACCCAGCGTTAGATTCCAAGTCAGAACTACAATTTAATAGGAAAACTAAAATAAAGGCAATAGTACAGAAACACTGGCTTAAACTGAGAGTCAGAATATGACCTGACACCCTGTCGGTCAGGGTGGTGGTAGCAGTCCAATTAAATGGTGGCTGCAGTCCTTGCTGGAGTGATGGATGTGGTTCTGTCCAAGTGGTGATCCTGTACAAAGATCTGGTCCTTCTCCAGTGGTGGTTGTCGAGCTCTCATCCTCTGGGAATCCAGTGGTAGAGCTGCCCATGATGTTCCAAACCTCAGATTGTACGCAGGTGGGAATATTTGGCTCCTCCCCCCAGGGCGGGGCATCTCACAGTGGGATGATGTAAGTCTATGAGTCGTTCTGTGAGACCTTGATGGCCCATTAGCAGAGATGGCCCCCTCAGGGTGGTAGCTGCTTCCCCGGAGGGAGTTATAAGGGCTGACTCATGGAGATGATAAAGAACACTGCCCCACCTGTTTTAAGAGCTTATGAAGATGGTAACGGAATACATACATCCGGTTACATCTTACACTGTAACCTAAGACAGGGCCAGTGGATCTGTGGCAGATTGTGAGAACAACCTGATTTTGGAGACTGCCTTAGCCACAGCAGATGCTTGAGTAAGTATTTTGCAGCCTGAATAGATATTACTGAATTTTTGTGTTAAAGATAATTAGAGATAATAATGCACTGCATAAAACTGGCATCATATTTCACTGTATTCCTTGTCCCAAAATAGATTCCCTTCCACATTAAAGTGGTAATCTCAGAGGTATTTGTTATTTCCAAAGAATTAATGATCATTTAGTCAGCTAACAGCCCAAGGCAAAGCAGAAGGGTTTAACATTGTGCCAAGTGGTAGCTTCTTGTAGGAATGACTGCTTTCAAAGAATTAGCGTTACGCAAAATGCTTTCAGGATGTGCCAGTCAGCTCAGTGGTTTATGGCACTAATAGTCTGCTTGTTTTTCAAATCATTTACCCTGGTGATTTAGATGCTGCAAGTTACATTTACAAATCTAATCACTGCTTATAGATGAAGCAGTAATTATCCAGCCGNAGGATGTTTTCCTCCAAATTTGTCCAAACTGGCACAAACAGCTTATGAAGATGGTAACGGAATACGTACTTTTGATTACATCTTACACTGTAACCCAAGACATTATGGTTTTATGAACTGAAGATTGCTGCTACTAGCAGGAGAAACTGTTATCTAAACCAGTGAAACCATTTTGCTGTTATGGTAAAATTCAGGGTGTCTAAATAAGAGAAACCTGCTTGCTCTTCTGTCCTTTGGTTTCAAATATCCTTTGGCCAGTTTGGGTCAGCTGTCCTGGCCATACTCTCTCCTGGCTCCCTGTGCGGCTGCTCCCTGCAGAGCATGAGACACTGAGAAGTCCTTGACTGAGTGAGCACTACTGAGCAAGAGCTAAAGCATCAGTGTGTTATCAACATTATTCTCATACTAAATCCAAAACACAGCATGATACCAGCTACTAAGAAGAAAGTGAACTCTATCCTAGAGAAAACTAGGACATGTACTTTATTTGTTCAATTTTCCAGCACTTTGAAAGAGATCCCTGAGCAGTTTGGTGCTTTCAAGCTATTTCTTTAGTATCTTAGTGCACGCCACTGATGCTCATGAAGTGCATATAGCTGTGTTGAAGAGTTTATCCCCTGGCATTTCATCAATGTAATATATCCACAAATTCTTAATCTTCAGCTTTTTTTCTCATAATTTTCTTGTGAAATACCAATATTTGTGATTAAGTGAGGAAGTGCTGCTATTTATTTAGTTGTGTTTCTATCTCTTCTGGACAAGCTGGAGAGATTATCCTATTCATCTTAGAACTTTAAGTATTCTCTCATTCTGCTGCCTTCTGCCCTTTATTATCCTATAGCAAGCCTGTAACCAAGTGTGTAGGCTATCTAAGGTACAGACTGCCCTCACATAACCCACTTGACTGCTCAGCATACATGAGATTTTTAATGGTCTGGTTACTTGTCATTAATTGGCTTAGACAGGCTTGAATTTTGTCACACATTTTGACCTTTATTGAACCAACAACTTTGACAAATATAAAGGTCAAGAAATTCTGGCCTTAACACCTCTTATTGGATTACTTTGCTCACATGCCAAAATCCAAATCTCTGGTTCTTAAAAGTGCTTCTATAAATACACATAATTATTCTAGTACCTGAGTGGAGCCGGAGCATTAAAATATGCTGTACATTAATAGTGGTGTGATTCCTGCTCCTCTGACATCAGTCTGCTTCAGTCTTTGAAGGGAAAAAACAATCCACAAAACTGAAAACCACTCTATTTTAAGGTTTAGTACTGTCAAAAAAAAAAAAAAACGCATTTCACATCCTGCTGTCCTTAGGAGGCTTTTCAGAGGGCCCTTTTTGGGGGTGACGTCAGGAATAGTTCAGACTTGCAGAAGACAGAGGCAATGAGCAGAGTATCTATTGTCAGGTGTCACCCCCACACTGCCTTGCCCAGACTCACCACTTCACCCACCTTCTTGTGTCTTTTTGTTCACGTCCCAAGTGTGATGTGATCTGAGTAATGTTTGTTCTTTAAAACATAAAATCTTATCCTGTGTTAAAAAAAATGAACGTTTTTCATGGAGGATTTGTGTCTGTAGGATTCAAGAGGAGAATGAAAGTTTATATGCTGTCTGTAAATCAGTATCTTATTTAAATACTGAGTTTTATACATTTCTATGCTTCTCTGTTACTGATGCAACATTTAGTATGGGTTCAATAGTTGAAGAGAATAGCAGCATTTTTATCACAAAGAAGTAAAAAAAAAAGGCAAAAATCCAAACCCACTTATTTGTGAAGCAGCTCTTCTCTTTGTGAGTGTGATTCATTGCCTGCTGGTGCTCTCTGTAACCTTTGTGTGAATGTAGGGCACTGTTGTCTTCCCATGTGTGCTGCTTTTCTAGTGCCACGAGTCTGTGGCTATTAATAGTCATTTCCAGCCTTCCTTGAATGGCACTTTTCTTTCCCTGTGGTTCATTTGTCCCAGGTGTTTATGAGTCTTGTAGCTTTGACTTTTGTGAGCTGTAATTGGGCCAGACACTCTCCTGTGTCAATATTCTTTAAAATCTTTGAGGGCAGGAAGAGTGCAATTTACAGTTGTGCTCGTAAATGGCAGAAGCAAATGTGCTAATGAACCTGACATATGGCTTTACATGAGGAAATTCTCAGTGGCACTGCCCTTACCTGCAGCCCTTTAAAGATGCCCAAGCTGCATGAATGCATCATGAATGTGGTTCACACCTGTAAATAAGCGAGGCATTTTATATATGCCATTTGAGGTCTTGGTCTTTAATTTTATGAGTAACCATAAGTCCAGAGTAAGTCAGCTATTGAAAGGTTACAAAATGCTCAAGGAGTAAAACTAGGGAATGGCAGTAATTCCAAACTCATGCCTTTATAATGGGGTTTCTCTCACAGCACTTGGGGTCCAGCACTTGTAGCAAAGGCTGAAGAACAGGAGGTGTCCTATAATGGCAAGAATTGTAGAGCACAGGGAAGTTTTGTATTACAGGGACACATACAAACTGTTTGGCTTTTACTATGCATATATGTACCACGTGTCTCAAAGTAAGGCAATCAAAAGCTGAAACTCCTTATGGTGGGGGTGCAATATTGTGGATCAGCCTGATTTGCTTCAGAGTCTGGAAACCCTGGGATACCAAATACAGATGTCCTAGCTGTCATATGTGGAGATAAAATGAATGAGATTATTTGAAATATAGATGCTCATCTTAACAAGACTATTTATATTCCTTCCTCCATGTGAGACATCTTGTGCTCTTCTATGATGGACAACAAGATTTAGTAAGTGAACAGTCAGAGTTGTGAGTTGATCTACTGAAAAGGCTTCTCAGTTTCATGTACTTCTAGACATTGAAGAGCAGTACTTAAGTGTCCAGGGAAGCTGGGAAACAAGCCTGACCTATTTACTATTCAATTTAAATTGTGGTTAATTAATTGCCCTACTTTGCTATTTAGTGCTCTAAACCAGCCATCCAGCTTGTATTTTTGTCATTGACAGAATCCTGCCAAGTCTTTCATTTTAGAGTAAAATCAACATGTTTGGAGACAGCTGCCTTAGACTGATGCTGTGATTGTTTATGTTTTCTCAGTCAGTGATACTTTTCCGTGTAGTATGTTTTCCACTCAGTATATATTCCTTGAATATCAGAAAACCCTCAGGAAATTGACACAGCATGTTTCTGCTCCTAAACTGTGGTTTTGGCACACAGGTTTACTATACAACTATGAATGACTCTAATAAATACTAACTTAGGTGCTTTTTTTCCCCTTCAGGTAGTTTTTGTAAGTGTAGTGAGACAGCTACTATCTACTCACTGTCTTAGCACACGTAATATAACTGAATTCAATCCTGATAGGAGGTCCCGAATTTGTTTTGAAGGTCAGCAACCAGACAAGAGAAAAGACAGGAATAGTCAATATCTTAGACAGAGAAATGATTAATGTAGATAGCTGTTTCTATATCAGAATCATCATCACCTGATCATCTGTTGATAAAGAGCTATCAAAAGGAACATTAAATGAGCTTTCCAGCTGTCCTCATCCTCTTTTCCCTGTTCACTCTGGCAGGTTGTGGCCACATGTGTGTTTAATAACAATTCTGAAGTATGTATTATGCATCGTTACTTCTGCACCAGCACAGCAGATGAGCTCAGCATAGATGAGTACAGTCCAAATTCTTTGACTGTAAGTTCTCCAGGCCAGAGGCTCTACCTTCTTGTGTTTATGATGCTCAACATGAGACCTTGATCTTAAGTGAACAGCTAATTGAAAACAAACAGTACTTTATCATTAATCTTGGAAGTTGGAAAATAGCATCTTGTGACTTAGACATCTAGCTTGGTATGATTTAAAATAGGATGTCATTGTGAAACAGTGGATAAAAAGGAAAAAATGATCACTCTTGTGTTAAATCTCAGCTTCTAACTAATGCCCACACCCAGGGTCAGTAATGTTTTACTTCTCCTAAAGGAATTTTTACTGCGCAGATTAAAAAGGTGTCAAAATGTTCTCACAATTTAACGCATAGTCAATGTAACATCATTTTTATTGCTTTAAAATTCTGTAGGTGTCTTAAAAGATTTTGATGCAGTAAACACTTTCCTTTCACTTCTTCTAATCAATATTGACTTCATTATGACATCTTATTTCAAGGTTAATGTTCCTGTATTGTGTAAGATTGTAATTTTAATGAAATATCCAAAATAACCTGTAATTGCTTGTTTTAAGAAATCTGATAAATATTTTGCCCCACAGCAGATAATTTCGCTCCTGTTATATTGAAAAACGCATTATTATTTTCTTTTCCCATTACTATTACGATGGATATTTTTCAACATATTAGAAGATCATTACTAACGCAAAATCGACTTATGAAACTAGTAATTTGTCTGTCAAAAGCAGGCCACAGACGTAGCTGAAAGAGGTACACTAATGGAATGGCACTAATGCAATTTCGCAAATAACTTAATGAAGCATGTAAAGCATATTTCTTCCATTAAGTACACATAGTATGGAGTCACATTTTGCTTACTGGGTGTGAAAAATATTTTTAATTAGCTTAAACATGAAGAGACTCTTCAAGGTCATGCTACTGAAAACCATAAAAAAAGTGCAAAAAGAGAAGGCAGCAGAAAAAAGCAAAACAACAGTATCAGATGAGTTGAGCACTGAATGATAACAGAGGAAAGCAAGGCAAAGGAAATGAATAAGCACCACTGTATACCAGAGAGTCTCACCATGAATTCATCTAAAGTCATTATGTCTTAACAAGAATGTGTTTAGAGGAGTTAAATATCAGACCCGTGACTATTCCCATAAGCCTTCCAAACCTTTCCTTTCCTAAAGGTCAGTGTGATGGAGCATGCAGTCGGCTTCTCACAGGGAGAGTGTGTATTACTGAAAATCTATAATCCCAATTACAATTTTCCAGTGTTCAGTGTGAGCTCAGCCCACTGTGATGGGGCTGTGGTGGCAGGTTCTGTTTGTGTCATGGTCTGATGCCATCAGTGATAAATGCCCTGAATGCCAATACACTGTTCGCCTGTGCCACTCAAGGTGACGTAGTTCTGCAACCCCTTCTTAGTTAAAAAAAGAACTTAAAAATCCTTTTAATGTTTTCTTTCAAGTTGGAATATTTTTGTTGAAATGCAAAACCAGTTGCCACTATTACCTATGGTAGTTGATAGTAAACTATTCCGTGTGTGTTGTTTAAAATGCCAAATATTAAGGAAGCAATGTCTGTAGTCCAGCTGTCCAGTACAGACAAGAGGAAGAAGGTTATCTTTGTTATTTCAGTTAGGATTTTGCTTTTAAAGCTTTGAGTTAGCAGGGAATTTAAGAACATATTTTATTTGTCCAAGCATTTCAGTATATGCTCATGTTCTTAGCTAATGACAACAATTAGTGAAATTGGATTTCTGTTTTAAGTCATTTGGCTGATGGTCACTTGGGTTGTAGAGACCACAAATTCATCAAAATAATGAAAATACAAGTGTGAGTTGAATAAAGAAAAAGCATTCCCTATTTTGAATGAATTTAAAAGTAAAATGTGGGTACCATTGAGTAGAATTTTTTATTCTTGATTTTCTCAAATATCAATATGGATTGATATTTGCTTCTTATTTCCAAGAGAGATTCTTTCAGCTAAGAGTTCAGTGCTGATTTAGCAATATCAAGACATGATAAGTCTAATTTTTTAAGAAACTTAGTAAAAATTAATTACAACTGAGAATAAATTTGAACATTTTCCTTCAAGATTTTCTAGGCCAACTTGAATATTTTTAACCCAAACCAAATATTTTTCTGGAACGTTAAAAATTAAAATGCAATGTACTAAGAAGCATCGAAGCACCTTTCAAATTAAAGGAACAGTAGTCTTTATTAGAATTACATGTAGCACAATAAAGAATTTATGTTTTTGTCTCCATATGAAATGGAGTTTATACAGTTACTTACGGTCTTCCTTCTGACTTTCTCCTTTACTTATGATGCGCAGGAATGAATTTGAACACGTACTAGCATGTTACAGTCATCAACCCAGTTTTAGCAGATTGAGTAAAAGACATTGTGGTGTGCCTGCTTCATTATTGGATGCAACAACTGCCCCTCTAAGAGCTTCTCGTTTCAAAATGGCAGTGAGGGAAAAATTGCTGTATTCCAAATCCTCCAAATCCTTTTTTCTAGCTGTGAACAAAAAGGCCTTTTTATTGATTCTGTCATAAAAAAGTTCCTTTTATGGAAAGGTCCTCTGAAAAACTACCATAGTCATCTATAAATGTGAGAACCAGTAAAGGACAATTGCAGTAGTTCTTTTCAGCAAATGACCATAAAACAGGGCGAAGGTTTCACTAATCTCAGTGATTTCTTACTTTCTAGTTCTCTTTAGTCATCCATACCAACATGATTGATCTCAAATAAATTGTATGGTAAAAAGTTCTCAGAGTTAGCAAAAGATTTTACTGAAAAAAAATTGTACTTACCATGTTTTTAAAGAACAAGCATTCCTATTTTAGCATTATCTGGCATTTCATTGAAAATCTTTTGGGCTATATACTCCTAATTAGAGCTTTATTGAAGAATACTGGGAAAATCATTCATTGGTTTGTTTAATAAAATCTCAGAGAGAGTTTAATTTACAACATCTGTATTCATGATTATTTTCTATGCAGATGTTTTGTGTGCAGCACTGCTAAAGTCAATGGAAATTTGCAATGGAAACGCTGTATGTTTACCCACCCAAATTTCCCCCCAAGGTAGTCCATCAAGTGTAAAGTTGTGGAAATCAGATTAACGTGCACTTCTCAGCTACAAGGTTAATTTCCCTCTGGCTGCTACCTGATGAGAATCAGACATTAATATCATTGATTTCAGCTGTTACACTCATATTAAGCCAGTTTAATGGAAGTTCACTTATTTAAAACACTGCAGTGATGTAGAAAAAACAGGGCAGTGAGTTGTAGCAGGAGTTTTGCTGTTTCTTGTTTCTTTGCTATAGGACGACCTGTCAAAGAAAGACCCTTTTATCCTTCTGGAGTTTAAGTTTTGCCAGAATTCAAAGCTAGTGTTCAGAGTCTAGCATGTGACCTGTCAGATTTGAATTCTCAGCAAGCATGATGAAAGTAGAAAATTATCTGATACTTGTTCACCCATCCATAATGGTAATTAACCCGTGTCTGTCTTAAGGGGGTTTTCACAACTTGGTCCTTGTGATGAATTCATAAACCCTACTCAAAAGGGGAAAAAAAATATCAAATGAGAATATAAATAATAGGAAATAAAAAACACCAATCAGTAAAGAGAAACTACTTTACATAAATTTGAGTCAGAGTCTTTACAGAAATTGAATGTTTCTCATGCTGAATTAAAGAGATCAAGAATGAAATTGCTAGTAATTAATAAAACCTAACACAGAAGCATGCCAATAAAGTATTACTGGGAGTTTATAAAAACCAAGTAATATTCCTTTTAAAAAATATTGTGTGTAGTTTTAATAAAAAAATAAATACAAAAAACCCCAACTAGTAAAACTAGGTATGTGTGCATTATTATATTTATTATAAATAAATATAAATCACCAAATTTTTATACTAATTTTTAAAACTTTTTTGAATTTCACTATAGACTATAGATGATGTTTAATAAACACTTCTTAAAACTTAGTACCCTTTATTTGTATTTTAAGTAATCGGTCTACCTGGAAATCCATATTTTTCAAACTGGTATTTTTTCATTAATAAAAAGACAAAGCCTGGTCCACTTTCTGGATATTATCTATTTGTAATAGACAATCTTTGTTTTGGAGGAGTTGCTTATAATCCTGTTTCTGATGGTATTTTGTCAGGGTTAAGAGAAAGTAGCATGTTTGTCAGACAAATATCTCGAACAAATGCTTCCTGTACATCATCCGTTTGCACACTTCATTTGTGAAACTCCCTTTGGTCTACAAAGTAAATGTACCAGACGTTTTCCCCCCTCTTAATATATTTAATATATCTTACTGATACTGTTGGCTCTACTTTTAGAGGGTTACCTGGCACTGAAAGCACAGCTGAACTTTGTAATGCCAAACTTTGTGCTGAATTCTTTAGTTGGTGCTCAGTTAAGTCAATGAGGTTGCACTGATGTAAAGAGGGGCCCAAGGACTCCAGAGTTAATTGCTAATTGTGAGGACAGATATATGAAAATAGTGATCAACTCAGGAACTTTGGTGGCAAACCCCATGTAATTGCCAGTGACATTGTCCATCAGCTGGGAATTTCAGCCCTTTATATTGAGGTATCAGCTGGGTAATATGCAAATCCAGGCATTTATTGCCTTGTCATCTGCAGATATTGGTAGTCTTTGAGTTTTGAAAGTATATCTCATGCTGTATTTTCAGAATAGCTTTGCTTCAGTTGAAGAATTGTAAGGACATAAGACAGAATCTATTTACAAAAATGAAATTATGTTTGCCAATGACAGAATGTACACTGATGGAACTGTGTGGTACAAGAAATTCTGTAGTGGAAATTAAATGTAAGAAGACTTTGATTAAATAACTGCAGAAACCTGAAGAATTTGACAGTGCTGCACTCTATTTGTATTGCCTTTACGAAGGATTACGATTCCTTATTAAATATTATTGATTTCAGAGCAAGGAGTTTTCCAGCTTTATGGTCTTTGGCATCAGGGTTAGTAGCCAAAGAGCTTTACATTACAGTTTTGATGGGAGAAAGAAGAAAGTGTCAGAAGCAAGAAAAAACCTAGTAGGAAATTCTTAAATTGCATAAAATACATAAAACATAAATCTTGAGAGTAGTGAGATGCACAAATCAGTTATGTGTTTTAGTATTGATTTTATTGATCCAGATAATGCAGAAGCTTTATTTGTTATCAAAGCACATCTCTGCGTTGTGCTGTGTTGTATTGTCCCAATATTTAGCATTTTGAATTTGTTAGTTTGGAGCATGACACAGGGTGATTCAGCTCAGCCTTACTGAAGGCAGAGGGAAAGCTCAGGGGACACGGAGCCACCACCATCCCACCAAGAGCTGTATGGGAGGGGTGGCCCTGCCTTCCTTGGAGCCTCACCCCACTGTAGGACTAGAAACTAATTCTTCTGGTGGGAAAAGAAAAGGCAAGGTGCAGCTGGGTTAGATTTCTTTCCAAAGACAGCATATGCTCCCCTGACTAAGGAGGTGGCTTGTAAACTCGCTGTCATGGCAACCGGGAAACCTCCCAGGCCCACTGCTCAAGGATCCTGCTCAAGAAGTTCCCCAAAATAAAGCACAATAGCAGCCTGCACAAAACCTGCAAAGGAGGCAGGTGGTGAAGATTTAATGTTCAGGGAAGGTGAGTGAAAAAGGTAGCGCCTTGGAGAATTCTTTATTTTGTACTTCTGTGCTTTTGTCAGTGAGGCTTGAAAGACATCTGGGTTACTTGGACAAACAGGGACAGGACTTAGGATGTGCACTGCACTGGCTAGGGATTCACAGGTGGTCTTAACCTTGATTTACTCAACATGCAAAGAAACAGATCAATACGATGCCAGTTGTAGTAGGCAAAAGCTTGACATGCAGGAGGACCAAATCCAAGAAAAGGTGTGTAGCAGTGTAAGAGCTGTGTACACTGTGCACTGTCTATCCACATCCCGTCCTGAATACTTTTGACTTTAGGGCTTGACAAGGCAGAGTGAAGCAGCAGCCTGCCCTCAGCTCTGTGCTGCAGTGATCACGTTGCTTCTCTGGCACAACTAGTTAATTTACAGGCTGCTTGGGTATGTCTGTGTTGAAGTGAAGGATATTGTTTCCTCTGTGTTAATCCCTTAAATGCCTTAGTTTGCCTGTGCCCTACGGTAACTCTGTTACCTGCGTATGAAAGTGTGCCTCAGGAATGCAGGTTTTGGCTCTTGCTGTTGCCTAGGCTGTTACTAAGTGATAATTTTTTTTTTTTTTGGAAATCAGAACTGGCAGATTGGGCCAGTGTCAACTTTCTTGAGCTAGTTTTTAATCTATGGCATGAATATTTGGCAGTTTGTAGTTATTGAGTTGCCTTAACAGCTTCATGGAGCTTGTGTTGATAAGTGCTGTTCCCCACTTCTTCAGAAAAGTCAAGTGCTTTGTGCATTAAAGAAAACATGGTAAAAGCCTTTAATGTGCAATTTCATCCTGAGTGCTCAGATGCAACTGATTTAACTTGTGTGACCTTGGTATTACTCTGGTTGATATTCAATCCATAATTTCACACTTAATCTTTCAAAACATTCAAAAGAGAGAACCAATTTTGTTCAATTTCAACAATAAGTGTTGCATCTCATGTAGTCAAGGTCAGTCAAAATAGAGTAACTGAGCTGAATCATAGGATTAAATTCTCAGGGAAAATTGGATGTAATCAATTACAATTAAAGAGCTTAGCAATACAATTGTAAAATTACTTTGGAGATAAGTGCAAAATTTTGTCATTTGTTTATGGATTTCAGGAGGCACTTTTCTCTAAAATGCTTATCATGATTCTTGAAATGAAAAAGTAGGACATTTAAGAGCAATAACAGGTTGCAGTCTTTACTCAAAATGTAGTTTGCCTGTGGTGATCATGATTGCAGGTCTTTATGTTGGATTTTAAAAAAAAGGTTAAAGAATTAAGAGGCAAAATGAATCATAGATGGAAAAGGGATAATATCCTTTGGAGCTGCACAAAAAGCCCTGGCACTGAGTTTATTATTAAGCGATCCCATACTTAAAGAAATAGATGTCTGGATTTGAAGGTCAGCTGTTCACCTAGTCCAGTCTCGCATACAACATGGCCTAGTAGGTTCCCGTAGGTTGCCAGCACTTGTGGTCAGCTGGAATGGTGGGCAGGGCTGGAGTCCTGCACAGCTTTTTGTTGGGCTGTGACTGAGGGAGAGGGTGTAACAAATCTGTAGGAACTGGATCATGAAACCCCACTGTCTCTGCTTACCCTGTCAGTGGGAGGTATGTGTGTCCAGGTGTAGCTGAGATGCCATGGGTTCCCCAGAGCAGGGAAGACCATGATATGGGTGACAAAACCTGCCAGGACCCTGGCACTGAAATCCATTAGATGCTGAGTGACATCCTCACCCACAGCTGGAAAATAGACAGATACGTCCTGACAGCAAGTGCCTCCAGAACACTGCTCTGTAGTGACACAAATGCTTCTCCTGAGGTTTGCATTCACAGCAATGTTTCTCTAGCAGCCTTTTGGAGCAACCTCCCTTAACTGTCCTCACTGCTGTCTCTGCTTTGGACTAAGGTCAGCTGGGCTCTGTGGTTCACCTCCTTGCAATGAGCAGTCTGCTGTTCAATGGAGATCCCCAGTTTGCTGGTGGGGTAAGGATGGGACCTAGAGAGACCCTGACAGGTCACTTAGCCCCTCTTGCTTGTGTGAGTGGATTTCTCAGATAACCCTCTTTTGTGCAGGGTTAAGGAGATGTAGTATGATAATTAATGCAGTGACAATTATTTATTGCACTGCAAAGACTGGAATCATTGCCAGGATTTAAAAAATATGTAGAGAGATACACAGAGAAATGTGTTTGACAAATAGAGCAGTAGGTACATTGTGGACAGAAGTGGTGTTTGACTGAATTTAGACTAAGAACTATTAGTACAATTACTTAGCATCCAGTTTACAAGTCATATGGTAGTTGAGCATTTTTCAGCAGGCAGTTGATTATTTTTCAGATCTTATTTAAAGAGAGCAAGTCTATCAGATACTCCTGGCATGATGAGTGGACCTCCAGGGGTCCCAGCCAATCAAAATTTCCATGGTTCTGAGAGCATGTTTTCTAACGTACAATTTGAATAATTGCTCAGCAGAGTGGAAGTGAGCAGTATTAGGTACTGTCTGAATTGATTAAATCAGTTTGTGTTAGATTTAGTGATCACATCCATATGCATGTGTACTTATGGTTCTGGGAGGAGACATTATCTCATGGAAAATATGACATCTTTCTTTTGGGCTTGTGTAGGATTAGATGTACCCTGAGCTGCTTGAGCAACAGATAGTTTGGCTTGCAAAATGATTAAAATACAGAAAAAGTTAGTAATAGAAAAAAACCACTAGAATTAAATGTAAGCTATTTTTATAGAATTATAGAATGGTTTGGGTTGGAAATGACCTTAAATGTCACCTAATTTTGATACACAATAAAATAAATACTGTTTTTTGAAATTACTAGAAATAGTACTTTTCCTTTAAAGAATAGATGTCTGGATTTAGATTGAAACAGATCAGTTAATTCAGCATGATTTGTGAATACTTGATTGAATTATAAATAGGAGTATTTATTGATTACTAGAGGTTTTGAATTAGCTTTAATGTAACACTGTTGTATTTAGACCTGAAAAAAACAAAAAAGGAAAAAAAAAGCCCAAACAAACAAACCCCAACAAAAAACCAACGCCAAAATGCCTCAGTGTGTCTTTTTGGTCTCCCACACAAAGTATTACATACTTCTGGAGACAGTGGTAAATAGATTATAAAGATCTACAGTGAAAAATACAGACATTGTAAATGAAAATCTGGTATCTTAAACCCAAGATGACATATATTTGATTTTGAAGTACAGAACGTTTCAAGTATTGTGTCCTGAAATGAGTATTGAGTGCCAGAACTTAAAATCCTTTCTTATTTGTGTCTCAGCAGGCTCATAAAGATGAAATCAGAAAAGCAGATATACATCTTTCTTCTTCAAAATGTTGCATTTATTGAACTAGTCATCACATTACCAAAAATTGTAGGTAAAAAAAGTCTTCTACTGAAGAGTAATGCAACAAATATAGCTGGTTTTATTTTTCTTTATTTGACTGCTCCTTACAAACCTCATTATTTCTTGCCCTGTGCAAGACTCCAAGTAGCTATTAGAGCATTTAAATCCCTGAAAGCAAAAATATTCTGCATATAGGCCAAAATGTTCCCCTTCTTTTGCTCTCTATGGTATTGCATCTCAGGAAATATGGCTGTCTACCAGGAGCTGAGTCAAACACAATGAGGTGGAAAAATATGACCTTCAGAAGGATGATTTAGCATGTAGATTGTAGAATACATTTCTATTAGAGTGTTCCCAGCTTGGAACCATTGAGGATATTTGTAAAAGAGCTTCATAAGTACAGCATGTACACGAGTTGCTCTCATTAGGAGTAAATCCTTGCTATAATATTAAGGGTAGTCTCCTGACATTGACAAACTGGAACTCTTGTATCACAGACCTTATTTAACCCTCTTGTTGGGTGAGTTGTCCCTGTGTAGAAATCAAGTTTGAACAATTGCTTTTTAAACACGAAGCGGCAGCTGATAATCAAGATTTTACCTCTAAGGCAAGGAGAGCCAAAATGAGCCCTTGCTGTTTAGTACAGTAGGCCTTAACCCAAAAAGCCTTTCTCCTTCATCTGGTGCATGCCCCAAACTTGAGGGAATGCTTTCTCTAAACACTGGCACTGTTCCCAGTCCCTTTGTGTGCTTCCTGGTTATTTTTTGCTCTTTCCATATGGTGTGCAAAACTCTGAGCATCTCTGTCCTGCCTCCACAGCTGCAGGTTAGGCCTAGCATCATGTGGTCCTGGAAAAAACCTTTATACCAGAAAGACAAAAACTGTCACACTTTATTATTAATACTAATATTGACTGTGAATAATAAGGTTTTATCTGCCAAGACTAAAAAAGCCAGGAACGAGTAGGCAGGTTGGATAATGGATAAAGAAATATTAGAAGGAAAATTCAATAAAGAATTATAGTGGAGACTTTTTTACAATACTTGTATTAATTTATAATCCTTTTCTGTCATGATAGAAACAAAATCAGTGCAATAGAGCTTGCTCAGACCTAGCTCACGTGAGAGGTTGGTTGGTTTGATTTCAACATGAGACTGTATTTGTCACCCTTTTTTCCTCTCCTTAGGTGTGACCCCACCTCTTACAACCATTATGCTTCTCCCAACGTTTTATGTTGAATAGTCATAAAGGCAGATGTGGTCTTTCAGGGCAACATCCTCTATAGCACTGACCACAGGTTTAAACAAAACTTCTTTGAACTAAAATAAAAAAAAAAAAAGGAGCAAACACTGCAATGTTCCTTTTCTAAGGGATAACACAATCTGTTCATAACCATTCATAGAAGGATTGGGAGACACTGAGAGGAGTTGCTAGGACTTCCGTAAGAATAAGTGACTAGTGCTCAAGCAGCCTTATTTTGAGAGTGGTTTTGGACTAGGTAAAAAAGTTGCTGGGGTGGAACAAATTGGGTTATACACAGGATCTAAGATGAGAGATGTCAATATTTAGAGTGGAGATGCAGACTGTTGATGTCCAGGAGAAGGAGGATAAGAATGCTATCGATCTTAGGTACTTCAGAGTACCCCTCTCTGTACTATATTCTGTAATCAATGTTTCCATTTGCAGAGGCATTAATGAGAAACGTAACATTTTAGAAAATCTGCTAATGGAAGTGCACTAGGTCCTGGTGCCTTTATGTCCACATGGGTACCTAAGGATACTCTGAGAACCACTACTCAGTTCTCCAGCCACTTTCTGAAGAGAGGAAAGGATGGCTACATGTTCCAGATTTGACACTGACTTTGAGCTTGTAGCTTGTCCACAAATCACATTTTGATAAAAACTGCCCATTTCAAATGTGAATTTGAGGATGTCAGCTAAAGATTTATGACTGTTCTATCAGTTTTGATTCCATCATGTACTTTTTAGTCATGCCTTGCTGTGCTGCTGTGTAACCGTTCTGATTGACATTGACCATGGATATTATAAATGATCCCTTTTGATGCATTAGTTAATTAAGAAGGAAATCATCCTTCTCCTGGCAAATTCAAATCCATCTTAAAATTTTATGGAGAGTCAATTCATTACGAGGAAAGTTACTTATGAATTTACTAAAAAAATGGATCTGTTCTCATTAAAATAAGCTTAAAGGTACAAAATGATAAAATGTCAGTTGTGTACTTAACTCTTTTGGTGCATTTCACTAATGAGCTGAGAGACTGAGACTTCGCAGCACTTAAAATTAAATTCAGCTAATGCAAAGCAAGAAGAGACTTGGAAAGACTTGCTTTATATGTGTAAAAATTTAAAGAAGGAGGAAGGAACCGTCATAATGTATATGTACAGACTTAGTTAATGCTGTTCAATTATTGTCTTTGTCTTCCCGTTAAAACACATCAAGTTTTGCCTATTGCCATTACTTGCTCCAAAAAGAGCTTAGGATTTAAATTCAGACTTTACACAATTACTACCATTTTACCCAGGGAGACATGACAGAATTGAATATGACCTTTGCAAAATTACTTTCTTTCTTTGATTACTTTCTGCATTTCTAGAATAGGATTTTGCTAGTATGATTCAATGCTTTCAGTTCCTGAGATGAGGTGTGACATATGAAGGTAAAGATATAAGTTTTCTTTCCGCAGTTTTCATTCTTGACATATCAAGGCCTTGCTTAGGGTTGTGGACTGAGACATCAGTTGATCGCTGTACCCATGTGCCCATCTGTATGCAAAGGATGAGAGGTGTTATAAAGACATTCTCTCGCCATCACCACCAAACCATCTCTAAGATGAGATTTGAAGAGCATGGAGAGTACACAGTAAATTTGTACAGAGAAATGTGTGAAGGGGAGTTCAGGGCATCTTAAGGGATATGAAGTCAAGAAGACAAAATTTACCAAATTACGTGGTAAATTTGTAGGATGCAGTCAGCTCTAGTCTGAGAGGTGTAGCTGTCTCTGCCGTGTTACAGAAATAGCAGTTCTGGCCATCCAAAGGCAGCGGCTGTCACTCCCTGACTTCCTGCTGTAAATTTTTATCAGCAATTTTGCTGGATGGCAAAACATAACTTTGCCTGAGTGTGCAATCACACTTGCATTTGTTTTCACAGGTGTTTCTTTTACTACATACTCTAAGATCAGTAAAATGAAAAGGAAAAAGATGACAAGTGTTCTTGTGTTTACCAGATGACTGGAGAGTGGTTATCATGGGATCTATGTAATAGGTTTTCTTCTGCTTTCTTCCTGGCTTCCAAAAATGTGTAATTTTTCCTATCAAAATTACAGCTTGTAGAAGAATTTTCAATGGAGAAGATGATTACATGTTTTCTCTCTGTTGTTTCTGTGATATTGAAAGGTTACTGCTGGGCAGCATTCTATGTTACTTAGTCCTTGGATCCAAAGGTACTGAATTCTAAAAGGACCTGGCTCTCCAGCCGGCAGGTCAGGGATTATTTGTGGATGTAGCTAAACTGCTCTCTAACAGTTAAGTCTTATGATTCCTTGTAAACATTTTTGCTGAGCCTTAAAGCAGATTTCTGAAGGAAACATGATGAGTTCCTCTTCCCTCAGCTTGTTAGTGTTCCTAGGTAGGTTCCTGCTCTGTGTCATGTGGCAGCAAGAAGGCAGCAGCCACCACATCTGCATAATCAGGTCAGCAGGTGCTGCTGCCCCTGCTTTGCCTCTCACAGAGAGATATTCTACCCCAGTTGGAACAGTGCTGTTACCTTCCATACTTACTAAGTTTTTTGTAGGGCTTGCATATCATGATCTAGGCTGGGATGGGTTAACAGCTTAAAGGGAGAGTTGAAGAAAGGAAGTTGAAATGCTCACTGTCTTCTGAGATTTTTTTTTTCATTATTATTTTCAGAAGTGATGATAAATGTCATTTTGTTTGCCATTTACTTTTCCTATCACTGGTTCACACCGCAGTTCTCATGGATCTCTTTGTAAAGTAAGCTTAGACCCCATCTAGCAATATACTCCAATGTGAATCAGAAATTCTGTGTCAGCCCTCTGTAGACACCTGTGGTAGCAGTGGATCAGCTTGTGATTCCTATGAAACCTTTGGCAATGTATTCTTATGTGCAAAGTACATTGAAAGTGAAGAAAGGCAAAGTGATTAATTTAGAGGTATTGGCTAAATCAGTTTTAGGTGACAAAGCTGAACACATGATGACACAAATATTTATTTTTTATTTGAATTTTGCTAAGCTTGTTGGTTTCACTCAGCAGTTGGTTTTACTTGGTAGGTTCACCAAATATCCCCTGTGTATCCTAAATACTGTCATCTTTGTTTTTTGAAAAATAGTTTTGTCTTCTATTTTGTTGTATTGCAACAAGTCCCTGGCAGTCCACAGTCTACATTTTTTTAGTTCAAATCAATGCAAATCATCATAGACTGGATAGATATCCCACTAAAGTTTAATAAAAAATAGGTCAGCTATATTATAGAGTTCTTTTATTTTGCACTAAAAGGGGATGTTCAGGTTAAAGGGAAAAAATGTATTGTTTAAAATTAAAGCTGCTGCACTTGTGGTTTCAGCAGCCACTATTTTACCTGTGGAAAATCTCTATGATCTGTCAAACTTTCAGTGCATTGTGCAGGCTGGCATGAACTATCTGCAATTAAATACTGGGTAGAACCTTAACATTTACTGCATGCAAATTTTCTGAGATGGATGTGAAGACATGTTGGCCGTCCTATTTCCTGTCTTCTGATTCTTCAAAAAACTGCTTGCTGAAGCCTTGTGATCTGTGAATTTGTATGCACTTCTATTGTTCCTTTGCTGTCACAAAATTAATTACCTAGAAGATCCTTTCCAATCCTGCCTAACTCTGCTTTACAGTTTGAAAGAGAAGTGGCCTCTGGAAATACCTGTGAGGGATTTGAAAGTGTTTCAGAGTTCTTTTAAGACTTCAAATTGTTCTTCCCCATAGATAGCTGGAGGATAGAAGGAAGTATAAAAGTGATAGAGCTTCTGTTTCCTGTCTCAGCACCAGCTACAGCTTCTTTAGTTTTTCTTGTTTAGCAGAACACTTGTAACACTTGGCAATAATCAATTCCAGAAACTACACATTATTAAATTTCTTTGACTAAGTGCTTATCTAACAACATGGGGCAGAGCCTCCCAGCCAGGTTGCAGAAAGAAAAGGCTCAGTAGTGGTAAAAGGTTGTGATATATCTAATGAATTTAATTTTCTACCCCAGTAAAGAATATAAGATGGCTGCAAGGCCAAAGGCGGTTCCTAAAATGCTGTTTAGATTTCATTGGTAATTGGTTTTGTCCCAACTCACTTTCAGCTGCAGTATTAGGGCAAAATGGAACATAGTCTTCTAAAATAGTTGCTGCTGCTTAAGCGGGGTTTTGTGGAGAGAGGTGGTTGTAAACCGTTTTCCCCCTAGAGCTGTGACCCTCTGTTAAAGAAGATGGCTCACACTAGTGAGCTAGATGCTAAATGTATCTAACTGGGTTTTCTTCTATTGAATTCAATAGCATGAGCTTCATTTAGACCCTCTGATAATGCAGCATAATGTGCAACCTAAATCTAGCTGAGAAACTTTCCCTCTCACAATTTAACAAAGCATCAATGAGAATTTAAACTTATAAACCCCATTCGCAGGGAAAGCCTGTTCCCCAAAAGTTCTTGTGGGGCTTCTGATGCCCTTTTTGTGTATGAATGATCTGTGAAAGGCCTTTAAGCATGTTCATGAATTTAAAATTATTCAGTGAATGTCTATGTAATTACAACTATGTAATTACAACTGAGTCTGTGAGTTGCTTATAAATTATCAGCTTTGCAATCTATAGCAGGGATTTGCTCTGTGTGGTTTGCTGATCATATGATGCAATCAGCCATATGATGGTTTTGCATCTGTCTCTCAGTGGCTCTTAAGCTTCCAAATAACTTTCTCAATGTCAGTAGCCACAGGATAATCCTAAATGGGGAGGATCTGTGAGTGAATTTTAGCTCCTTTCTCCAGGTGGGACCTGGCTGTGGATGCAGAGACCCACCTGCTGTGTACCTGCACTGGCACTTGAAGGAAGCCTGGGCCTGCTGAAAAAGAGGGAGATGGTGGGCTCTGGTAGCCAGTCTGAGTGGTGAAAGAATTGTTCCTGTGGTATGGATGGCAGACTGCAACTCTTTTCCACCCTCTTCCTCCCTCAAAAGAAAGAGGAAAAAGAGAGATGAACATGTGTCCAGTCAGCGTCTGTATTAATCGGCCTAGTATCATATTTTTCACAAATATTGTGTGACATTGGTTCTCTAAATTTTTCAGTGAGTTTTAGTCCATAAATGAAAATGCTGAACCGTCCTATGCATTTGAGTGCGAAAGAAGCTGCAAAGAGTTTCCATAAATTACACAAAGGACTGTCTGCTGCATTTTGATCTGGGATCAACAGGAGCTTTGGGGCAAAATAATGACCCCTATAAAGTGCATCTGCAGTCCTGTATTTACTTCCTTCTCTCAGATAGTCCTTTGCACAGGAGACTTTGGGAGTCTCAGTCCCACTGGTGCCCCTGCGAGCCTGGTTCGGAAGTGTTCATGTGTCCTGAATTGAAACCATCCAGGTGCTGTGCCCACAAGGAGGCTGTTTCTAAGCTCTTTTCTCCAGCCTTTCCTGATTAAACTCTGCATGTAACACACTCACAGTATGCAGAACTGTTCTCTCAAGATGTAGGTTGCCACTTACATGATTCATCAAATTAATTTACCCTCTCTCCCTTTCAAGACATCTTCCTATGGTCCCTTTGATGAATCTAGCTCAGAGCCTATTATTTATACAGGGCACATGCTGTTGCTGAACTGGTGGCACCCACATGTATCTCCCTTGTTGCAGTAACACTTTCCTAGTCCTTAATGGTTGCTGTTGAGGTTATATCAATCATTTGAGTTATTAGAAGGCAGAAAGATCAAACCTTAGTTTAACATACAAACCAGGATAACTTCCTTTATCTCTCTTCATTCCCAGAGCATTAATTAACGGCAATGCAGAGATTTTTAGTGGTTCTGTTTGTCTGATATTTAGCAACAACATAAAAATAAATTTACTGTGCCCTTAGTAACAGTTGATTTAATATCTAATTAGTTAATATGATACCTCTTTACATTTTCTATTATAATTTTAATTTCCTGGTCAGTGAATTTTTAAAGAGTAATGAAAGGCAAAGCCCTCAGCTTAGAAAGTGACATTGTGGAATATGCTTTGAGTATAGTGGTCAAACTTATACAAGGTGAGTGAAGATGAAGCAGATAGTATTTATGATAGGATTATGTGGTGATTTTGAGCACATTCTGGTAGTTGTGTCACTATTTTCAAGCTCTGTTGTTTGACAAAGCTGCAATATAATTGAAATCATAGTGTGTGGTACATTTATGTTTATGCTCTGTTTAGAAGGAGGAGCATGTGTTTAGATGCCATAAAATGCAAAATGGGTTTCTTATTTCTTCCCCCTCTGTATAGTAAGAAAATTACTATATAGTTTTGTAGTTTGGAATGATACAGAGTTGAGAGAGCAGTATCTTTGTCTTAACAATTGAACCTTAGCTCTATTTTTACAAGTAAAATTTTTTTGTAAGTTCAGTGTTTGTTTAATTTGTACTTTATGTATGCCTCCAGAAAATAAACCTGTCAAAAACCTGAGGTTTCCTGTTCTGGAAATAGTTGTTAATGTAGGATTTAAAAAAATAATATTAATATTATTTTTCACTTTGACTGATATCTGAGATTCCTTCTTGGAAACATTTTCATACTTTGCAGGGCTTGCAGATTATTTGCTATTCAAGGTTTCTAAAGAAAGAGGAAGTTGGAAAAAATTAAACTTGTGGGGACAGCTTCCTAAAAGAAGTGATAAATGAGCTTTGCCTTCCTCAGCAAGATCTCCTTTGTAGCACTGCTGACACCCACTCGCCTTGGGGTTTCTCACATTCTGCCAGTGCCAGCCTCACCTGTGAGCTCTGTCCTGGAGGTGCATCTGCATTGGCAGCATCTGAGCCAAGGAGTAGTTGTAGGTTAAGTTCTTTAGGGACCAGGAAAACCAGGGTGCAAGCACAGGTGTTTCTAAAAGCGCAGGTGCTACACACTGAGAGCTGCTTTGTGATGAGGCTGCATGGCTGCACTTTGCTCATAAATCATCTCTACAAAGCGATTGCAGCTTTCTCTGCAGTCTTGAGCAGACGTTGTTTGTTAACACCGCACAAAATATCTGAAACACTGCTCTTCCCAACATAAGGAGTGGGTAGTCATGCAGAGACCATTGCCTGCCTAGTTTTAGCTCAAAGGATAAAAACTAGATGGTCTATAGTACAGATCCGTAAATTCTACAAGAGTCAATTTTCCCCCGGAAAATAAAGCTCTTTCTCTTACTGTTTCTATGAATATTTGTAATCATGGGCATCAATATTGCCACAAAGTTACTGCCAATTTATACTGAATCTTTCTGAAAGTTGGAAGCCAGCTTTGGAATCCTTAAGTGGAGACAGTATTGGAACTTTTACGCTGTTATTTGTACTGACATTGATTTTGGGTAGCAAACAATGCTAGCATAAAGAGAAGTAAAAGGCTTGTTAATATTTGCACTATCAAAATGAGCATGAAGCACTGATGATTCATAAATGCTCCTGTAAATAGGCTTTATTGATGTTGCTGTTCTTCCCTTCTGATGAGAAATACCAGTTTACTGAGAGCTCTTAGGACTTAGGTTTATAAAGAGCGAGTAAAAATTTTGCAATGATTTTGCAATGAACATTCTGAGTGTTATACAATTTCTTTTGGAAGTAGCTAATGTTAAAACTGTTCCCCAAATGCAGAGGAGCTATTCACAGCAATCACGGTCTAGTGCTTACTCTTGGCGTGTCATGTCAAGAGCTGTGGGCTGTGCTCTGCCTCACGGAGAGATGCTCTGCTACCATCAGTCTACCCCCAAGCATTTTAGACCCAGTTCTATCCTGCGGGATTCATCCTACCCACTGGTTTTCTTAATGAGACTGGAGCAGAGCCCATTGCCTGGGGGAGCTGCCAGGTGCTCCTCTGGCATGGCCAGCGTCCTTGAGCTGGAGGGGAAAGGGCCGGAACACTTTGTACGTTCCTGGCACGTGTGATGATCAGCTGCAGTTTGACACTGAGATTTGCCTGTACTACCTGACCTGGAGAAATGCCTGGATCAGCCTGTAGGCAGCACTCCTCTAGCTACAAAAGCCCCTTTGAAACTGGCCATAGATTCATGCCCAAAAGAAGTGGAGGAGCAAAATAGACTTGGAGATGCCAAGTAACACCAAAAATCATAAGGTATTTTCTGCCTTCGAATATGAGAGCTAGCAATCCAAATAAAATCTCCAGTCTGTCTTACCCTGCTTTTATTCCCATCTCTTATTCATTTTTCCTCTTTTAAAACAGAAGTATAAGGGGTAAGAGTTTAAATGGCAAACAAAAACTAGTGAGCCTGAAAGTCCTATTTTCAAAATCCTGGGAAGTGTGAGTGCTATTGAAAGCACTGTAGATGTTAAGATCTTATAGTCAGAACATCGATTTGTCTGAGAGGTAGATATGTAAATATCTTTGAAATAGGGATATATGAAATTGCAACTTTTGGAGCTGGGATTTAGTATCCCAAGTTGCTTTGAGGTTTTTTTTTGGCAAATGTTACAATCTAATCTGCTAAAGAGTTCTTCTGACTGGGACTTGATTTCAAGATACTAAATAATTTTTAAATATTGTAATAAAGAACCATAATGATAAAATCATATTATTATTCAGGTTGGCCCTTGTGACCTCCAAAGTATGCCTGAACTTTTAAATGCAGGGTTTTTTTCCAATAATATTAAAATTTTACTTAATCCTAATTTATTCTCCTAGACTCTTTTCACTTTAGCATTTCAGCTGATTGATTGCCAGTTCAAATCTACACATTACACAGGCTTTTTTTTACCCAGTGAAACTGAAGCTGGAAGTCACGTCACAACTTAGCATTCTCCAAGTAGGTGTTTTAAAAGATGGTCTCTGAGCAGGGGCTGCCCATAAATCCCACAATTTATTACATTCATTAGTATCTAGATAAAGGTTATTAGGCAATCAATCAGGGCCATGTCTCATTACCCTTTAGTAGCTGGGATGTTTTCAAGGTTTTCATTAGGGAGTCAAGTTATTTTCTTTCCTGCTGCTGAGCAAAGAACTCCTCCAAGTGGATATTGTCTAAATTGGAGTATTGAAACATTGAGACCAGACCATGTCAAAAATGGTGATGACCCAGGCAGTTTATTAGCCCTCCTCAAAAGAATACAAAGAAGGAGATGTTGTCTCCTGATGGAGAAGTGGATGAGTCATTTAAAGTGCAGCAAATACGCAAGAACTGTGGGAGAGGACATGATATGGCAGACAGAGATAGTAGTGACCAGTGCAGCTTTGGCTGTGGAGATAAACTGGAATGTGAAGGTTTCTGGTGTGGTCTTTTATCTCACTTTTAGCTACGAGCTTGTAAAAGCAACCACAAAGTACTCTGGCCTCTTCTGCAATAGACTTGGGAGAATGGATTCAGTTTGGATCAGCAGTTGCAGGACTGGGGGGCCAATTCTCCACCCAGTAGAGCTGCTTTCATGTATTTGGGCATGGAATTACCTCTGGGTCCTAATCTGGTGCTCCAGCCCTTTTCCTTCTTCAACCTGGGGCTGGAAACCTTCTTAAGTTAGTTGCTTTTCTCGAAGTATTTCAGCATCCAATCCCTGCTTATCTGGACTCTTTAAGTACAAAGGCAAGAGAAATTGCCAGGATATTAAAAAAACCCCAAAACAACCAAGAGCTGAATTTATTTAGATGTCAGCAGAGGTTCTACTCCAGCTATAGGGAAAAGTTTGAGAGATTCTTTTATATACTGAAACCAATTTACTGTGCTATCCCATGTTATTAATGATACTTTTGTCAATATTTATGTTCAAGATAGGAGTTCGTAGGAGCTCTTTGCTGTAAGTCAGCAACCACATTCTTTTTGCCTCTGTATGTATGTATTGTGCATAGGGATGACGAATGACTGCATGAGCTGTGTGACATTTACAGCCTAAAAATCTAAGTGTGTTTGTGAAACTGGCCCACTAATGGGCCTATGTCCTACCTCAAATTTACTGACGTTTTGCCAAAGATCTCTCTGAAACTTAGACTGTATTTTGCAGTGGGCTTGGTTTCCCAACAGTGATTTTAAAGTACACATAGCACATAATAAAGCTTCTTTCAATTTTAGGTTTAGATTTGGTGAGTGTAACTCTTGGTGTAAAGCTGAGCTGTTTTCATTGTGATGTCAGTCTCTAAAGTTATTCCCATGATGCTGATGGTACTCGAAGAGGGGAAAGTCTCTTCCTACTGCTCCACCCTGAGCTGTGGAGTGGTGTGTGCTTTTGTGCTGCAGCACTGTGGGAGCTGAAAACAGCAGCTCCACTTCTGGTTAACAGTGATTTGGTCTTCATGGGGATTTATAAAGAGTTGTAAATCTGGTCCAGGCAATGATGTTTTAATCATTTTTACCTACTGGAAGTTGTGCTTTGCTGTCAGACAATGCAAGCGTGATAGGAGAGTAATTGCCTAACACCCTTCAGGAGAGGATTGGGAAGCAGGACAGAAGTGACTGATGACTATTGTATGATCCACTTTGCATAATGGAGGCACAGGGCTCTAATCAGCACTAGACAAAGCCCTGCCATGTAATTGGTCAGTGTGATCTTGAACAATGCGAAGACTGACTGAAATTACTGACTTTTATTTTTGATGATGAAATTAGTGAATTTTGAGATAGCTGCTGCTTGAAGACAGTTATTCAAATTTTCACAGCTGACAAGATTATGCCAGAGGAGAATAGCAGATATGCTGTCATATAAAGGTTAATAAGTGAGAACTCACATTTGTAACAAATCTAAGAGTAGATCATGGATATGTGGTTTTGAATTTCTTCCCCAAAATTGTTTCTAGTGAAATTTATCTAAAACATGTATTCCAGAGCAGAACTGGGAAATCAGCTCTTTAGTATTCCTGTAAGTCACCAAAGTAACTGGAAAATGAACTTCCATGCACTATTTTTTAACCGGGATGTACTCAGTTTGGTGTGGTGGAAGGACCTGTTGTAAATTGAAGTAGAAGCTGCTTGATTGCTTACCCAAGTTCTTTGTTGCATCACTAGAAGATAGCCTGCAAAAATGAGTGAAAGTTCATGTTCTCTGACATCAGTTTAGTGATGTATAGTCCACAGAATGACGTTCCCTTGTCAGTAAACCTTTAAAATTATTTACATTTATCAAACTCAAAATTCTGAAAGTCTGTAATGCCCTTTCAATGTATGCCATGCATCCTAGGAACAAAATGACAGCTGTGTATCTGTGGTGTGGATTGTTCATCGTCAGCTGGAGACAAGGATATAATGTCATTGTGTATTTACTATGTGGAATGCCAGTGCAAAGAGAAACAGAGATGAAAAAATGGATAATACTTTTCAGAGGCTCTAATTTTGCTATGATGACAACATCCAAAATAAGATTTAAATGTTTTTAGAAGTGCACAAATCTCTCTTTGTAATTTTTTGTGAGCTCAAAATTAGAGTGACCCCAGTAGGTTTTCACATATTTCTTAATTAAGTCAAGCCAAATAAATGTGTGGAACTTTGACATTAAAAGGAAAAGTTATAAAAACATAGTTTGACCACACTTGGCTCAGAAGTAAAATTCCCATGAGGTTAATACCTAGAAACATCCAAATAACCAGAAATTTCTCCTGTATGCCCAACAATGCATCATTTTACTTGGATGCCTCCCCTCCGAGGCCACGCATTTGCACGGACCACAAAATCTGACTGCTTCCTGACAGGATCCTTTCTTAGGACCCCAGGATGGATACTCTGGTGGGGAGCCTCCTCTAGGGTTTTTAGTTACTCTTGCTGCTGTGCAGGAGCAGTGACTCATTTCAGCAATCCCTAGAGCTGCTTTGAAAAGCAGCAAAAACCAGAACAGTGAAAGAAACAGCATCCAGCATGAATGTCTGATGTGTCTTTGGAGAGAAAGGTGACCTGTAGGGTTGTATGCACAGTATCTGCTCCCGTGTTGCTGGCCTGTCACAGCATTGCTGCTGACCAACAGAAAGAGAGCACCTATTTCACCTTCATCGACCCCAATTAGCAAAGCAGCACACTCAGCAAGCTGAGGCTGGCTCAGGGCTCTCCTTACCTGCAGTCGTGTATGACTAAGCCCTTTGGGGAAAGCAAAGCACTGAGCACCTCCCTGGTGCTTTGTAACAATCATGCTGCTTTATCCCCTGGGAAGGCCTCACCGATTTGTGAAGGACTTCTGAGACATTCCTCTTAACTGACTTCTACTCTGTCATCAATAGCAGGAGCAGCTGGATAGTGGGAACGGCCTCAGAAGTGATGAATCCACATAAACACAAAAGAGATGAGAACTGAGAGGCACTAATTCCATTTCAAGTATAAGTAGTCACAGTCCCAAAAGCCAGTTTGCAGCCTTTGCCAATATTCTTATCATTACTTTCTGTGCTGGAGCTGGAAAGCCAAGAGCTACTCCTCCAGATATGGTGATTGTTTTATCTTGTGTGGTTTATGCTTCTGACAAAGAATTTCAAGGGAAGCAGAAGATAGTAGTCCAACTTTTACTTAAACTTTATTATTAAGTGTTTCAAAGGGAAGGAACAACAAACTTAATACTGTGTTTCTTAATACTGTGTTTCTGCTGCAATGGTGCAATGTATCAATCTCATTCCTCTGGGGAGCTGTTGGGGGACTGACCATGACTCTGCTTAAACATGGAAGTCTATCCAGAGCTGTAGCTGCTATATTGGTAAGTGCAGTTCTTTGTTGCAAACCACAGCTTTCTCGCATGCTGGCTCTGGGATGCTCCTTGTCTTTTGGCTGTGTTCTTTACACTGGTCAAGCAGAGAGATGAGGTACAAGGGGCAGTACTCCAGCTCAACATCCCATGTGAGGTTCGGTTTACATTGTTCCCCCACCTTTTCCCCTCCCCCAGTCCTGCCCACTCCCTCGGGCTCTCTCTATTGGTTCCTGTACCCCAACTCTGCCCATGTACCACCCCTGCGATCTGACAAAGCCCCCCTGTGTCGCAGTGACCGCTTGACCGCCCGGAGGCCAGGCAGGCGACTTGCTCAGGTTTCCCAGCCGGGGGAAAAAGTTTGGAGCAAGTGGGTTTGTCAAAGCTCCCTCTGGAGCTCTCAGTCCTCGGCTCTCTAGGGAGCAGGCTGCAGTCCGGGGTGTTGCTAGGCAACAGGCAAAGGCGAAGGAGCAGAGAAGGACCTTCCGGTGCAACAGTATCCTTTATTGACGGACGGGGGATGCACACAGAAAGGCAAGGAGAAGGGGCTGACTGCCCGTTTTATACGGGGGGAGTTTCAGGGGTGGATCCGAAGGGTAGACCAATAGGGAGATGACGAGGGATGACAGGAGACAAATCACAAGAGGTTAGGGGAGGAACATATATGGATAAACCAATGGGGTATCGAACAGAGAAGAACTTTCTGGAACTTAATACATATGTAATGGAGTACATAAATAAACATAAGGGTTTAAACCAATGGGTGATCAGGGGTAAAGAAACTTCTAGAAGGGTAGGAGGAGATGCTGTAGTGGTGACACCCAGTGGGCTGTGGTCTTAGACTTCAGTCCCGCCCTCGGATCCCTCCTCCGGGTCAGAATCCTGGGCGGGGAAGTCTATCCACTTGATGTCATTCAGCCCCAAGGTGGGCTGGACCACCGCAACACCCCTGCACTCTGCCCACTGGCTCTCTCCGCCTCTGAGGACCGCATGGACCAGATGCAACGATTAAACATCTTCTAATACCCCTATGGAGAGACACTCCTCGCCTCCTTTGCTAATCACTGGGTTGCAGGGCTGACAGCTAGCAGGAGCAAGAGTGCGGGGCCGTCCGGCAGGGACTGCGGGAGGACAGAATGGCTGTCCTGCCCTAGGAAGCCCCGCTGCGCTCCCAGGGAAGGCTGCAGCCGATAAACTACACATAGCAACACAACAATCCCATCCTGCCACCACCAGCATGCTGCTCACACAGCAGGAAGCCTTCTGTTGCCATTAACAAGGGATATTTGTGTTTGTCTCCTGCACAAGCATAGCTAAGGCTAAAGTATAGGTTGGTTCTATTATGATTGGTTGCCTTGTAGTTTATTTCAAGCTGAATTTTTTAGGTGGGTATTTTTTTCTTCTCCAGTGTTGTTTAGCATTTTCTCTGGTGACAGTCACTGTGTCTCATGTCACCAAGTATAATCACTCCTACCACAGTCCTTTGAGCTTAGAGCAAAGGGACAGAACTAAAGTAAAGAGGAGTGTGGAGCTTGGTATGGGTTGACACAGGACAGGACGCTTAGAGAAGGTGCTTAGCAAGTAAATGCAGGTGCATTTGTTTGTTGGACATGAGCTCTATGGCACCTGTGAATTATACCGAAAGATGTTAAAGTGCCTCTAATATTTTTTCTATTTGCCAGTCTTCTAGCAAGAAATGGCAAAAAAGGCTTGGGAAAGGAAGAGTGGCTTTTCCAGAATGAATTTCTAGCCACAAAGCAGCAGTTTTCTCATTGATGCCCTTGGATAATCATTGATGCTGCTGACCAGAATTTGGCTGTCGGTGTGTTGTGTTTAGGTCCTGGTATTATAGTTTCATTGTTTCTACTCGACTGTCAATACTCTAAGATACCTTTCCCAAGGCTTGTACATTAGCAATGTAACCTCATTGCATAAGAATTTATGTAACTTAGCTCATTACCTTTTACAATTTCTCAAGTAAATATGTTGTGCTTGTATTTAGAGGAATATAATATAAATCCTCAATAGTAGTAAATTCTTTTCGGAGGACAGTTGCATTTTTCATGGTATGTTTTTGCATTTCAGCCTTTGATTACATTTCAGTGTGCAGCAGTAACCCACTACGTCCGTGCGTTTGTCATTTGCAGCAGTGGCTGGCTGGCATTAGTGAACTTTAACAAAGTAGGTTTTCATGTATTCCTTAATTAGGTCGAAGCAAATAAATGTGTAGTACTTTGGTATTACAAGGAAAAGCCATAAAAATAGAGATATAATGCACATCCAGCCGTGTTTTTTCTTTTGCTCACTTAAAAGTCTTTTTGCGTAAGAATCGAAAATAAAACTATTTACAGTCACAAAAATGAAAATTGCTTGAAAAGAGCTAGTGTAGAGCTGGTAGAGTGCATCCAACAGCACTGCAGGTGAGGCAACCACTGCAGCTTGTCACGAGGTGCTGAATATTTGTCTTATGCTCATGTAAGTTAATTGATAAATTCCACATATTTTCCTGTTGATGCTCTATTAAACTAATAAAATACATCTACTACAATAAAATACATCTTCAGCTGAAAGTCTGCTTCCATCTTGAGTGCACTGTTGGAATCAGAATGTATTTTCCTCTTTACTTTGGATAGATTTCTTATTATAAAATGCTGTCAGACAAGTAGAATTGCCACCCACTGAAACCAAAAAAAGTCATGTGCGAATATAAATGAGAATATCAAGTGGGAATATAAATGGATTTAGAGCTGTAGATAAGAGCTTTACTCTTATTTGCTATACTCAGGCATCATTGCTGGTCTTCAGGCTGGGATACAGCTCTATCTTGGCAGGCTAGGTTACCTGGTGAATAGTTCCTTTTAGCTGTGGTCAGTAGGAAATGTGCCCATGCTTGTTGATATAGTGAACCCTGATTTGTTAGTAGGTCCTCAGGACTGAACTCATTTAAAGCTCTGATCCCTCCCTATGGAGAGACAGCACAGACCCACAAGTGGCAGCTGCCTTGAGAGCATTCATGAGCATTATATTATCTTCTATGAAATTTTGCTTAAGTATTCATTCTTTAGAGAAAAAACCTTTTGCTGCATTACACATATGGGTAACTTCACCTCACATTTCCTCCTCAGCTGCAGTTCTGACATGAATGTTGTTCTGCCTCTAGAAAGATGGTGCCTGTAACTATGGAGGGCCAAAGGAAGGACCTAGGCAAATGGCCCTGCTCCAGCGAGTAACCTGGGCTATAGCTTCTTAAGTTAGGGTTGTCTCCTGATTGTTCTGGACTCTTGATTTAAGGTTCCAAATATAGCTAAAAATACTCTTAGAAGCTATTTGTCTCCCAGCTACGGTGTTCCCAGACACACTACCTCCACTGCCAACTAGTGCAGTGCTTGCTATGAGGGATGATTGATCTCAGTGGTTGTCTTGAATTTATTTAACATTTGGACATGGCAGTGGCCGTGTTTCACATCAGCTTTGTCACAATACCACCATCATGTAGGAATAAAAGGTTATCTTTCTCAGTGCATAATGAGGCAAGTATGTAGTTTGTTTGCTGCCTGAAATTTTGGTGGTCCATTGGTTACCGTGGTGATGGCAGTGTGATACTTGGAATTTGATACCACACACAAGAAGAGGGTTCTGGCTTTGAGCAAGGCAGTACTTAAAATTCACATTCATCAAGACATCAAGATATTTTTCATTCCTTTAGCTCATTAAATGAAAGGATTCTGGGTTGAAAAGTTTGTAGGATTTCTTCTAATTATTTTGGCAAGCTTCCTAAATTAAGCTAAATGCACTGCAAGTTTCTCTCCATCACTAATAGCTTTCTGCATGCTTCACATGGGAAAGATTGTTTGCATTTAGTTATTCCACATATTTCTTCTTTTAGCAGAATTCTATAGGATTTTTATCCCATCACTGTAGTATTACTGCTGCTGAATATTTGAATCTGTTTGAATCACTGTTCTTTGAGACCATTGGAAATATGTGCATTTGGGAGATAAATTTGTTTTTCACACATGCAGCAATTACTGTATGGAATAAGTTATTCTAAGGAACAGAAGGCAGAGAACTGCAGGATTCAAAGTAGTTTTCCACTGAACAATAAGGATCTTTGATTTAAATTCTTTTTTATTGCACCTTTGATATTTCAAGGTGAAATTTGGATTTATGAATATCTTAATCAGACACCACAACAATTTTGGCTCTGAATGTGAAAGAATTAAAGGGTGGATCAGTTTTACTGGTCTGAATACCTTGTGCTAAAATATTTGCAAAATTTCTGAAACATTAAGTCAGACACTGATTTATCATCATTAGGAATGAACAAAGTACCTTTTCTCATAAGCGTATTCAAGGTTTCAAAATGCTCCTCTAGAACTTGTAACAGCTGTGTAGTGTCAGGTCATTTTGCACTGCCATAATCCAGTTGTGTTATTGCAGTAGGTCTCTCGTGAGGGTTCTGTGGGTTGTTTAGGAATCAAAAATATACCCCATGTTGCCATTTAACTTTCACTTATAGTTGTGATTCCCCTCCTTTATATTTTCCTTTAGTGCAGAACTCAATGAAAGAGGATGTAGGTCTGATATTCCTGGTCTGGGAAGCAGGAAGCATCTCAGTGCTGCTCTTACAGATGTTTTGCTGTACTTCAGTCTGCATTGTTTGCCTGGATCCTCAAGTAACAGCCTGAAGTTATTAATTCTCTTTGGACCTTTGGAATTTCACTCCTTCAGAGCCTCAGGTTGTGGCTGGAGAAAATGGAGGCTTTCTTGTATTTTAAAGGATTTTATTTATAATTTTACAGTATGTAACTGTTGACCCTTCAGCCACTGGGAGCTATGGTACTTTCCATTCAGTTCAGAATTTTACATAGGGTGACTGCAACCTTTTCTCTTGCTGCTTCTAATAAATATTATATGTCTGACATTTGAGCTTTGCATCTCACAGTCACTATGATCCTTGTAAGAGCAGAGTCTGAGCTCCTATTATATGAAAAAAAAACTGTGCTGAAATCCAAGTGTGAGAAATACCAGTTCACCATAAAGTATCTGAAAAATGACCACAGCATCCTTAGCAAGGAGCAATTTCGGTAGCTCAAATGATAATGCAAGAACTCCAGTTGGTTGACAGTGCAACATCTAGTCTACTGAATTAACACAGCCTAGTCTTAAAAACTTCCTTTTCATCATGCACATCAGGAGGCTGCAGTTTTACATTCAGATACTTTGAAATGATCGAATTGATTCAGAATATAAATCCACATTTAAGAGTTTTAAAGACCTTGGAAAATGCAGAATTTAAACAAGAAATAGACTTTCCTCTTAAACATTGCAGGCCCCGTCCTTATTCAACAAAATTATTATTTATAAACTTCCATAAATTTTCTCTTTTCAGCTACCTCATGTCACAGGCATCGAGAAAGTCTTAATCTGTTCAGAATTTAGTCAAACTAGGAAGTTAATGAAAAAAAGTGTGAAAGAGGGTGTGAAATAATTACTTAGTACAGAGTTTAATTGGGTCTTAAACTACCCCAGGTCTCTAGAGGAGACAGAGCCCCTGAAGAGGAGCAGAACAAAGAGCTGAGAAATTAAGCGTGGTTGACTATGAGCTGAATAAAGCGGGGAGAAGAACAGAATAGATGCCAGACTTAGCAAAACTGGGATGCTATTCCAGGTTGGGTAGGTGGAGTGAAAGAAGCCCAGTGACAAGGAGCTGAGAAGCATTCATGTAACATTTCTGCAGTGAGCACACCTTCCCTGCTCCCTGTTCCATCGATAGACACACATATATTAAAAAAACTGTGTGTGGGAGCACCACATGGTGCTTTCCTATATCGTTTAAAAATTCCATATGAAACATTTCATGATTTACCACCTGTCAGCTCCTCTAGATGTTTTTTTGCCTTTACTCTTTCAGTTGTTGAAAACAAATGCTGTCATTTGTTGCTATCTCCCTCTGCTCACCTCTGGCCTCCCCCAGCAGCTGCAGTTAACGGGCACAGCCCGGGGTAGTGCTTCCTGAGAGAATTCCCCCCCTGCCCACAGAACACGTTTGTCTGCTGCACTCAGCCGTGGGATAGGGACAGAAGGGACAGAACTTGGCTTTTTGGTGCTTGGGAGAACAATCTGTGAAGAAGAACGTGGGCAGGAGAAAAGGGGAGGTAGGAACTGTCTGCTGATTCTCAGGCTTGAGAGACTTGAGGGATGGTTCAGTCTGCACAGAGAAAACTTTCCATGACACCTAGATGGAAAAGATCTCTCCTGAGCAGAATTCACAACTTGTGCCTTAACTGCTCTCTGTTCCCTGATCGTACATTAAATGGGATTCTGGAACTGACAAACCCATATGGTGAGACATGACAGCAAGGGATGGTCCTCTCTAGAGGTCGTGAGAGAGGCTGGGTGGAGGAAATGGGGATTCCAAGGTGACGGGGAATAACACTCGAATCTGGATAGGCTCAGATGGGTTCTGATGACTGCTGCTTGCAAATTATTTTCTTTATTTCATACTGCAGTTCTGCATTTTACAAGAAAAAGACAATGAATTAATCTGTCAGACTGGAAGGTACCATAATAAATCTAACACATGCGTGGCATATTTACAGCTTTATACGTGCCATTGTTGATGAATCTGGACAAACAGCATGCTAATTGCTGCTCTCCAGAGGAGTTAGGAGGAGAAGAATCTTTAAGGAACAGCTCCTTGGCATAGTAAAAAAATTGCCATTGTCTTTTCCAGCCTTCTCCTATGTGTCCATGGAGGATGGAGTGGGTTATCTGATTTTAAATAAGTATTTTTTAGTATGTTTCTTGAATATCATTATGCGAGAACTCTTTTCAAGAAGAAAAAGTCTTTATAAGGCAGGTATCAGCCCTGACAAGGACAAGCAACTCTGGAATTAAAATGCAAAATGGGTTATGTTTATTTGGAATTTTCTGTCATTTAGTAGAGGTTCTTTAATTTGTTTATCTCTCCCTAAAATTGCCTATTGAATTTAATTAAGTGCATCATAGATTTATGAGTCAGGGCAATATGAAGATTTTTTTTTAAGCAAGCTTATTTGTTTCTCAGATGGGCTTTTTCAAAGATGTTGTAATTTTATGCCTGGGTTACTGCTGGCACAGCAGAAAGTTCACTCAAATACAGCAATTGCAGATAGGCAGGAGACATGTCAAGGGCTCAATGAAATCTGTCAGCCCCCATGGCCACCCATCTACACCCATCCTTGTTGATTGCTCAAGAAATCAGCATTGATGATGCATTTTTAAATTACTCATTGTGGTTATAACAGCTTTAGTTATATATCTTGAGTCATCACATGTCTCCTAGAATCCTGGCATGTTTACTTTGCATGTTTGTCTAGAATCTTTTGCAATTCTCTTCATCTTTTCTTTCGAGAAATACATGTCTACTTGTCTGAATTTGTACCCATACAAAAGATTAACCTGAGGACTTTGAAATTTTGCCCATCAACAGCAAAAAAAATGACTGAGTCATTACATTTGACACAATATTAAAGACTGATTATAAAAACTAATCTGTGAAACTTTAGATTATTTCTGTAAATCAAAAGATGATCAGGGAAGTGAGTAGGTCTATTCCATGTGTCTAGCTCACTTGAGGGAAGAGCTGTCATTCCTGTGAGTAAGGGGCAGGTTATTCATGTCCTGTATGCCTGTATGAATTGTTCTCTAATACACTAAATATTCCAATAACTGAGTGAACAGAGTCTGACCCAGCTGCAGCAGATTCACTGGAAAGCCCCTGACTGAATCAAATTCAGGGAGAGAAAGAACAGCTTTGCTTTTGGGCCTTCTCTGTTCCTCCAGTGACTGTAACACACTGAAATAATTACTAATTGATGGGCACTGAACTTCAGAGTAATTTGGCTACAAATTATATATAAAAGGATGGTTTTGTATACCCATGATAAAGTTATTCCTTTGAGTTTTCACTTAAAAAATGTTTAATAGGTTGTTTTTAATACATATACACAGAGATTTAATCCCCATAAATAATAAAAAATGCTTTTTTAATTGTAAATATATGAAACTTTCGGTGCAATATCACCAAAATGGTGAAATTGTAGTCCAAATTGAGCTCATGGCAGCATTCCTATTGACTTCAAATGGGCTGAAGTTTCAACTGCAGTAAGTTATTTACCAGCTATAAATACTGGTTTTTCAAACTGGTGCCACACCATGTTGAGGGTTAGGGATCAGTCCAAAGAAGTGCTGTGTTACTCTGGGCTTAAAACTGGCCACTATTTGTTCTAAAGCTGTGTGAGCATTTCATGAAATCTGTAAAATTTGAGGCTGATTTATTTTATCTCACAGGGTAGAAGTAAAAGAAGGAATTTATAAATTTTGAGAACACCACATTGTTTGAGATTTTGGTCAGAAACCATGAGATACATAATGACTTTGATCAAAATGGGAGGATCTTGATGGCTTCATCTGAATTTCTTGTTCCAATCTGAGATTGATTAAAGCTAGAAAGGATAGCTGTCAGCTGATACTGAATGAAATTTTGCCTGAATTCTTCAAGCTGAGACATCTCCATCCAGTAACTCCCATGCTGTTGCTACTGTGGCTGTCTGTCAATAACAGTTCCTAAACTGTTGTTTTGCTTTCTTTATAACAAAAAAAGTGGTGAGAAGGTCAGAAATGACATTTTTTTGGAAAGGCATGAGAACTCGTGGCTATGATACAGGCATATGTGAGAGAAAGAAATGGGGCATGGTGAGTAAGTAAAGAACCAATGTCTTCTGTTTGTTCTAAGAAAAGTAGAAAGTACATATTAATCTTTAATTTCAGTTGAAGGATTAGTAATGAAGTAAATGTATGAAAGAAGAGAAGATACATAAGTGCAACATATTAATGGTAAACTTTTAAAAATTAAAGTTATAGCTTTCTCTGCCTGTGTGGTCTTGCTTGTTAAGTTACTGATCACCGTCATGAATTTAATGTATTTGAAAAAATACAAAAACAATCATGCAAAGACTAAGTCTTTAGAGTTATGGTGTATTAGTCATGGGAATTTGGGAGATACATATATATTTTTAATGAACTGCTTTTAAGTGTATTAGATGTTTTCTGTGACATTTGCAGTTTCACAGATTATAAAAGCAGAAGGGAGGACTGGGATTGTCCAGCCTGACCTCTGGTGTACCACAGGTTACAGTACTAGTTTCTGTTTACAGTAGAACATGTCTTCCAGGAAATGGGGATATAAAGATACTAAATATTTCTTGGTGAGCTGCTACCAAGTGTATTTTGGAACCTATCCTGTCTTTACCTGCCGGACTGAGGTCACATTATTACTGTAAAATTTATTGTAGAACAGAATGGTCTTAATTTTCTCTGAGTCTTTGTGACTAAGAGTTTCTTCTGAATTTCCTTGGAGAGACACTTGAGAAATAGAATGTGTGTAGCTGGGAAGTTGGTTATCACCACATTTGTTGACTCAGGAAGACTGGCCAAAAACACGGCTGGTGTTTTTTCAAACCTTAAGCAAGGTAGCAAAATTACCTACTTTAAACATGCTTCTCAGATGGTAGAAAAAAGAAGATTTGAAGCTGGTCTTCAATTTCTTTTCTGAATCTGTCCATAGCTATGCATACATGAACATTTCTATCTCACGTGTTTCTGTGTAGTCTTATCTTTCAGACTGTGCATATTGTTGGAAATAATAATTTTCAAGCTGTAATTCTTTTATTACAATTGTTTGACAAATGACTGTTTCCAGGGGAGCTTCCCTAAGTTCTTTTATCCAGGTCCCTGAGCGTGGGATTTCTGGAAGCCCTAGAACAAGGTGGAGAGCCCTCCAAGAGCTTGGTTCAGTAGGAATTTTTAGGCTCAGGCTTCTGCAGCAGAACAGATCACATCCATCCAGGGCAGCCAGGGCTGGGGCTGCTGTGCAGGCCATGAACAAAGGACTGAAGTAGTCATTGCCCTCAGGGAGTAAGATCCCCTGAGTAACAGGGCTGCCCTCAGTGTGTTTGAGCCTTGAAACTTCAGCAGTTTAGCTGTAATTCCAGGAACAGCTGTCAGAGTCCCCAGAAGCATATTGTGTTTCAGAATCAACATATGCTGACATTTCAAAAATGAGCTTCTCCTCTAGCCTAAGATTTCCACTTTATGGGGATCCTGAAATGTCAGAATTTCCTCTGTTGTTGTCTCTGAGTGCTGAAGAGTTTTGATCACTCTAGCTGCAGTTCTCTGTACCTTCTCTGGTCTTTGGTGCTTTCCAAGATGGGGAAATTTGATTTCATGCAGCAGCAGTCTTGCTTTGGAGCTATAAAATGGCATAATCATGTTTTCTCTTTCATTTTCTTTTCCTTTCTAAAAATTCCTAATGTTTTATTTGTCTTTTTAAGTGCTTCTGAGTATCAAGATGATGTTTTCATGGTGCTACCTGTTATAACTCTGAGATAGCTTTCCTGAAAGATAATAGCTACTTTAGGTTCCGTCACTGAATATCTACAGTTAAAGTTACTTTTCCATGTGTGTTACTTTACATTTATTTATACTGAGTTTTTTCTGTACATTTATTGCCTAATCATTCTGAACCATGAAATTCCTATGCAAGTCTTTGCAGTTTGCTTGCCTTTTTATTACCCTGAATAATTTGTCACCAGCAGCAAATGTTGCTATCCCTGCCACCCCTTTTCCAGATCATTGCAAAAATACTAAATAGCATAAGCCTCAGGCCAGATGCTTCATTTGAAGTCCTACTATTTATTCCTACTTTACTTTGCTATCTTTTTAATCTGTTATTAATCCACAGGAAGACATTCCCATGGCATTTTATGAACTTTTCATTAAGAAATCTTCCTGTAAGCATTTAGAAAATTCAAGCACAGCCTATAAACTGCCTTGTCCTTGCCCTGCAGAGAATTTTAACAAGTTGACTTACCTGTATGAGAACTGTGTTCACTCATTTTCACGATGACAGGTTTGTTCCTGTACTTATGGTTTCCTTTGCTCACTATTTTATGATTTGGTTCTGTGCAGAAACACTTGCCTTTGAAAGCAAGTATCCTGAATTAGGTCACAGACACCTTTCAGTGCGAAGTCAAGAGTTGGGATTTTTCTTTTGGTACCTAACAAATTTTTCCAAAAAACAAATGTTCATGTTACGTAAAGACTTTGTCTCCGTATCACCTACCCAGGGTGTGTGAGTGCTGTTGAAGTCTTCCAGTATTGTTACGTTTTTGTCCTTAAAGATGCTCGTAACAGTCATTGTCACGTTTCTGGTAAATCAGTAGTATATACTTCATATAAAAGTTGATTTTGTTACCAATGACTGGAGTTGCAATCTGTAGTGATTCTGTTCCTCTTTGTCATATTTTATTTATTTATTAAGTTTTATTCTGGACTTTCTTTAGCAAACAGCCTGTATATATATTTTTTCTTATTGCTTATTTTTAGGCTCAAATTTAGGACTTTGTTACAACTCTTATTTGAAGCTTCTACTTGACTTTTGTTGATATTTGTCCTATGCTTTGTTGGAGGATACAGAGCTGTCCTAACTTTCCTCCAGGGAGAATTGTTATCTTGAACTGTATGTTCTACTCCTGCCAGCTTCCTTTGATATTTTTTTGACTCAGAAACATTTCTGTAGAACCATTTTACGTGCCAGCACTGAAATAAATTTCCTTAAGAATTAATGCCATATTCATCTCTGGGCATTCTAGACAAGAGTCTGTCAAGAGGGATAAGAGGCATTTGAACTTCTTCGAGGCAAGGAGATGGACTATATGACCTCCAAGCATACCTTCTAACCCTATCATTTCTTTTAAATTGATAACTGAGTAAACAGATACAACTTCTCTGGCCTTCACAAAGTATCAGATCCGTATATACTTTTTTTCTGCAGATGGGGATTGGAGCTCCTCAGAGATAAAGGTAGCGGGTATTCTATTGAAGTGCTGGAGAGACGGATTCTGTTTGATGCTAAATTTTTATTACTGTTAGGATTGAGGTAAAGAATGGTCCTTTTTTCTCCCCCAAATCCTTAAAATATTGCCAGCCATAACTCCATCAAAGTAGACAGAATTTGCTTTTAAGAAATATAGTCATTTTTTTTATTGGTGATGAGAGCGCATTCCCAATCCTTCAAAATATCCTGTCTTTTAGTTAAATTAGTTACTATAATGTCTTGTGACTTGGCAGAATTCTTTCAACCACATTAGTATGGTCAGCTCTCTTGCAAAACACAGAAGCAAAAACTCACACACTAAAAAAGCTGCAATGAAGAGCTGAAAAATAGATTTTTTTTCCTTATCTCTTTTTTTGTTGGTAATAGTGTGCATCACTAAACAGAACACCTCTGGTTATTGCAGTTGTTAGGTAACTATGCAGCCTAGGTTAAGTGGAGTACTTATGAATCCTAATTTAATACCCTTCTGCCTAAGCCCATTGTCTGTGAAAACACTGGCTTTCACTCTGTATTTGTTTAAAATAGCACAAGGGGCAGTCATGCTATACTTTATTCCACTTGCATTCAACGCGATGCTTGCTAAGAATAGGCGGATATCATATTGTATAAAAAGTAGCATAATGGCATGTGACTGAATTTTCAATGAGGGAGGCAGTGTGTGACTGCACTGTCAATGAGATGCTGCCTCACACTTTGTTATGCAGTCCTGCTTTCATGAAATCAAATTCTGAGTGACTCATCGAATCCACTCAAATATTGTCATAGTGTATCTTCATTGCACGAAACAGTATTTAAGACTTCCTAATCACATTGCAAATAATGTTGATAATTCTACATGGTACTGAGAGTGAGCTACAGACTTCAGAAAATCTTTTAAAAATATCCATTATGTAAAGACATAGACACTATATATCTCTCTCTATATATCTCTCCATATATCTATCTATATCTGTGAGGTACACAAAACCCTCACCAGAAGCTGTAGAGGGATGTGGATGAAAGCACTGACAGTGTTATTGAATGTTTAAATAGGAAAATCTACACAATTAATTTGACTTTAAATATGTCTTATTAGAGCTGATTTAACATTTTCCTTGATAATGTCAAACTAGTTTCACTGTTATGATCTACTTTATATTACTGGTAAAACTTGAAGGTGCAAGTCACAAGGACATAAAGCTAGGGTTATATACTTTTGAGTTGGAAATACAGAGAAGATTTGTAAGATGGAAATGTTAAAAATAGATGAGTGGAAGGAAGAGGGAAATAATAACAGAAACCTAATACTGACTGGGTAAGAGAAAAATGATATAAAATTTAGTGTTTCAAAAATTAATGCACAAGGGAAAAATAAACAGCTACAGATTTAAAAAATGGACTCTACATCCCCGATTATTGTTCAGGGAGGAGATCTTAGTCATTGTGGACATCTTTAAAGAATTAATCCCTTTCTTAGCAATAAAATAGAATCTGAAGCAGTGAAGGAAATGAGAAAGGAGCTATAAAGGAAATAAGAGCAGAGCTATGGACATTGTTGCACCATCACTTATTCCCTGTTTGCCCACATGCTGAATGTGCAGTTCTGGCTCTGCCCTCTCAGGGAGGATGTACCCAGCATTGGAAATGCATGGAAAAGGGTAACATGCATGGTCAAGCATGGTCGAAAGCACTAAAAGGTTTCTCAGGGAAGAGATAACAAATGGACTAGGATTCATCCATCTAGAAAGGGATATGATTGAGGGAAAATATGATGGGAATCTATAAAATCATAAATAATGTGAAGCTGGCAGGTACACAGCAAATACGTATTGTTTCCCATTAAAAAAAATGGAAGTTTCTTAAGATGTTCAGCAGATTTAAAGAAATTAAAAGATGGGTTTTTTGTATATACTCAGAGGGAGAATTCATTATTGCTGGAAGATTTTAAATACAAGATTTTAAATAGGTATAAAAAAGAATTAGTTTGATAGGGAATAGACACAACAATGAAAATTAAATGTGATTGCTTGGAAACAGATGCTGTTTGGCTCAGGAAAACCTAATTTGTTGCTACCTGGGAGCTATGAATGTGGACATCAATGGACATTCAACCCACTACAGTAGTATGACTCCCTTTTGTTTTATACTCCTTCCTTCCTGGTCACAGCTGGAGACAGTTAAGACCAAACTAATATTTGTTCAGGCCTCACCTGGAGAAACTAGCATGCAATAACTAAAGATAGTTATAAGATTTTCATGTGCTGTTGAATAATTCAGAATCTCCAGTATTTCCAAACTCAGAGATTATATGAGCTAGATGGAAAATCCTGTGCTTGGTTATTCTGGGCCTCTTGTCACCAAAATCTGGGAAGAAAATGAAAACCCTCTAACACTACATTTGAAGTGATAGAGAATCAGGGATTAATTTATTCTGGCCAGGATGTGCCACAGAAAATACTCCATACACACATGAGTTTTACTAGACTTTTCCCAAACTTTATACAGTCCAAACCCCATAGAAACCCATTGACTCAATGTTCATTGGTCCCAAGTTGCATAGTTCTTAGTATTTGGTTTCCTATTAGATCCGGATTTCTTTGCCTCTGATGTTAATGAGGTCCTCACTCCTTGATTTCCTCATCACTCTTTTCAGGACCAGGTATCTCTGACCATGCCAGGGGCAGTGTCTGGGGTAGAAGTTCATTGATGTTTGCTGATGGTCATTATCTTTTTGGGTATCTTTTGGGCCACTCCCAGTCTGTTCAGAGGTTAAACTCATCTCTGTTGAATGGTGTAACACCCCCCTAAAAAAACCTTAAAATTTCTTTCTGCAAGGCAAAGGCAAACCAAGTCTGACTGGAGAAATAAAAATTAAAAAGTTATATTATTTCCAACACTCTGACCATCCTCGTTACCTGTGTTCATTTCCAATACATGCATGTAGAATGATCACCTCTAGCTGTCTTGCCATTTCTCTCACTAATGTACCCCATTCCTCTGGTCTTTTTTTCTTGGCTTGAAAGCTATTTGGAGGAAAAACCCAAAAGAACAAAGTATTCTGGGAATATTGTCGCTGACCGCTTGACCGCCCGGAGGCCAAGCAGGCGAGCTGCTGGAAGTGTCCCAGAGGCGGGACAATCTGCAGCTGGGCAGCCGTGTGTAGGCTCTGTGCAGGGCACTCTGCTCCAAGCCCCTGCGCGGAGCTGGCAGCACTCCGGTGCTGCTGTTGCAGCAGGCGGACGTAAAGGAGGAGAGAGGGACTCTTTGTAGCAGCGAGCCAAGTCTGTTTTCCCCCACCTGGGGGCAGGGAGAACAGGCAGGCAAGCACAGCAGGCAACAAAAAGCACTAGATGACAGTTGCAAAGCTTTTTATACAGTAGGCGGAAAGGGGAGGAACAGAAGGATAAACCAATAGGGAAAAGTCATGTGGTAACAGGTACCCAATTACAAGATTTTTAGGACGGATCTTGTTTAAACAAGCCAATGGGAACCACAACAAGGCAGAACCTTCTAGAAATGAATTGAATAGGCAATAGTTCATATGAATAAACATGAGAGCAATGTCCAATAGACAACTGAATAACAAAAGAGTTTCTGGACCGGGGGAGAAGTCATCATCTAAAGTGACATCCAGGGGGATGTGGTCTACACGTTTGTGCCGCCCTCAGAACCACCTTCAGACCCGCCCTCAGATTCACTGTCCTGGGCGGGGAAATCCACCCACTGAATGTCCTGATTGACACGCAGCCCAAAAGTGGGCTGGGCCACCACAACAGAATTTTACCTGATTTTTGGCTGAAACCTGCAGACACCACTGTAGTATCATGACATCGGTTGATGTAAAATTCTGCTGAGGAAGCGCAGCTTCCAATGGATTTGCACAAGTTGAGCTTAGTTCCATCTCCCCTCCGGGGTCTGTAGCCTCCCTGTCATCCCCCAAGTGTTGTGTGCTGTGCCACCCACCTTGCCAGCCACATACACAGCAATACACTGGGTTTTTCTCTTCTTTTAGCTTTAATTTTTGATGAAATATGACAAAGTTTCTACATCTGAGACCTTTAGTCTTCTGTCAAATTGGCTGAAATTGTTCAACAGGTTCAAAATATGCTTGAGGGAAAATAGCAAACTGACAGATGGCCAGGCAACACAGCCACATATGCCTCATTTCTTGGAGAAACAGGTTAAAAATGCATCATTAGAATAGACTTCAAGAAGGATGTCAAAGAATGACAGGAAAAAAAATAGGTTAGAAAGTCAAGAACTGACTATTTGGTATCCAACTCTGCTCCTGCATGGTCCCTCACCTTCAGCAGGAAGTGCCTCGTGTGTTACGCATCCTTTGGAGCTGCACATTTTCACTGAATTGGCTGATTCCATCCCTCAGCTCTGACGTGTCGAGTCTTTCTGTCTTGTTCTGACAAGGATCCCAACCATGCTGGGATTCATCTCTAGTAGCTCCAAGTAGGGAATGAGTAAAATTAGGAGTTACTCATGGTACACAGCTGTAAACAACTTACGGCATATAGTGTTACAGCATATATCTGTTATCTTCTGTTATAAATAGTGGGTTAAAGGTCTCCTTGTAGAAAGCTAAAAAGTGAGATGGGTTGTATAATGTTTAAATCCTGGGCTGCATATTGTTTAAATTCCCTTTTACTAAGCAGTTTTCTCTTAAATTGGTGTTGTTGAAAATGAAAGATGAATACTGTTGGTTACAGCTGTGTGATACTGGCTGCTGCTTTGCAAGCTTCCAGGTGCAAGCATGCCAGCTCCTTCTGGATTTGACTTTAAAAACCTGCTCAGTTGAAATCCTAGACCATTTTAAAAATAATTTCCTAACCATTCTCATGACATGACTTTGCTATGCTAAATGTTTGAAATTAGTGGGAGTTTTCTATAACTGAGAATGTGCAGAATCACTTTTGGATGTTTTAGAGATCTGGATGAATAGATTAAATAATATCACAGAGCTATTTTTCACTTTGAAATTGACTCTGTGCCCATTTTCTGAAGTCAGCACATGAACATAGTGTGTCACGTATTTTTCACTCTTCCACTTCCCTCAGGTACCTGGTCATATCGAGATGGACAATGCATCTTCTCTTCCTCTGCTTTTCTCTGTTGTGCAGTGACTACAGCTTTTGTTCTATTTTAACTGAAAGAAAGCAACAGTCTCAATGTTTCTGTTTGTTTTGCTGCATTGATTTTATTTATGGGACTGAATTTTTGTGAAAAGCTGTCTGCTTATATTAAAGGATTGTAACTGTCCTTCTATGGGCAAAGAATACATATTAAAAATGGAAATCAAGGAGAATTCCTCTGCTAACAAGAAAAATATTATCTTCCACCTACTTAGCGATGTGGAAGAAAAAAATCCCTAGATTTTTAGTAGCAGCAGGTTAATTAAAACAATCACCCCTCCCTTTTTAATCTTGGGAAACTGTTTCATCCCGTGAGATAACGTGTTACGAAATGTGTTAACTACAGCACTCCGGGATGACAACACCCTGCACACAGTAGAAATAAGCAAGATCTGTCTCCTTTCTCTGTCATTCACAGTATTAGTAAATAGATTAAGCAAAAGGAAAACTTTGTCTGACATTTTTTCTGTACAGTAAAAGTATATAATATGGAGTTCTAGTCCTAGTTTCCTTTAGTATGCAAGTGCTCCATAACTGAGGAAGGCAGTTGCTAATTACTAGTAAAGGACGAACTGCAAGAGAAGGGAATGCATGGTAAGATATATATGTGCCCAGTGTTTTCACTCACACATACAAAGGAAAGATGTTTCTTATTACTGCAAAAATATAAAAAATGGGTTTTGCTGAGTTCTCTGAAGTAGACAAAATATTGTTCTTTAGCAAAGTCTGCTAATGGAGACTAGCAGATGCTACCTTAAAGGATGTAAGGTAGGTCTAATTAAACATCTGTGCATATAAACTCAGTCATTGCTTTTGACATTAAGTACAATCAATTTAAAAGTTGCAATTTTTAAATTTACTGTGTTAAATTTTCTAAAGTTGCTTTAGTATAAGATTTTGGAAGAAATTTAATAAACAAGCATCTCTAGAGCCCTGGAAGATGTAATCACTCTTCTTGGTGAGGCTTCCTCATAACTCACTGGGTTACAGTTAGTGCTACTGCACTGTCAGAGTGGAGCCTGCCAGCACAATAACTTTAGTGTAGTGATTTCATCAAACTGGTGTACTAGAGGCAGATTCTTCCTCCTCTATTCTTCTTCCAAATGAATCTGTCTGCCTGTTTGTTACCTTCCAGTCCTCCTGCCCACCTCCAAGAGCTCTCTGACTGGAGTTTTCACCCACCACGCTGTAATGGGTGGCTGCTTACCTATTATATTTTAGATATTGTATTTAGATTTACGTATAGGTGTCGTCCAATATTTTATCTATCTGACAGATTTTTAGATATGTTGCCTTTATTATCTGAGTTTTCAAGGATTCTGTTAAAAACAAACTCGCAAACCCTTGACAATCCTGATGGAATAAAAAGTCTTTGCCTCTGCCAGACTAATCTTCAGTGACATCCTTCATCCTTGGGATGGGTGTGCCAAGACTGAAGATGCCCGGATGAGTCTGCTATGTTTTGTGGATGCTCCCTTTGCACTGTACTGACCAGGTGGTTGGAGCAAGGCAGTTTGCCATCACACTTGTCTTTTATTCTCTTGTATTTTTAGATACTGTGTCCTGGAATTTAATACACACAAGCTAATCCTGATTGCTGTCCCATTGGCTTCTCCCTAGTTTTCTGTGCAGAGATGCCATGAATTTTGGTTCTGATGTGAGTCTAGTTAGGCTGCTGGTGCTGCCAACCCCATGCAGAGAATAATGAATGATGTTCAGAAAAGGTTCACTCTTCTTTCAGGGCGTTCTTAATGAGAAATGATCTTTCACCCATGAATCTATTTCTCTTCACAACACTGAATATGCAAAGTTTGGTGTCCAAGTAGATTTTCATTGTGGGTCTTGGTGAATTGTTCAAATTCTCTAAGGGGCTAATTTCAAGATGTTGGATAAGATATTTTTTAATTAATTAAGCCAGTAAACTTATTGCATTGCAAAAGCCTTGTAATAAAACATAAGTTTCTATTTTCACAGTGTTTTCAGACGGGATTTGCAAGACATTTGCATATAGGGTGTGGCTTTGCGTGTATGTTGCAAGATAATTCATGTAGTTCGAGATAATTTCTTCTACATCTTCTTTGGATCTATCAAACATTATTGCTATTTACAAAGGTACTGTGAAGCAAATCAGATGCTTATCATATTAATAGAAATATATTGAAGTGTATAACACAAGGAGAGTGAATCCAGTGTGCAGCAGATCATACATGTTAGTAATACTCTACTGTGAGACACTGAGAGAATAATAGTAGTTAAAGAGAATCAAAGGTTCTCTATATGTTTTTTCTTCCCCTTGATGTTTAATCAAAGCACCATTAATATCAAGCTTTATGCTGGTGCTACTTAACTTTTACCTTAATGGGTTCATATTTCTGCATTAATTACATAGTTCATTTCAAGGGGCAACTATTATGTATACTAGTAACTTAGGCATCCACTCCACTTAGAGCTGAACATCAAAAAATCTAATATTCTAGGATTATAGCCTCTATCTTACAGCCCTTTTTGATATCGTCAGCTTCTGAAAACAAAGGCTAGTCAGCTAAATTGACTCTTTTATTCCTCCCTGGGGGAATCAACAAAGAGGAGAATTAGCGCTGTTAGCATTTAGACTGTGAAGACTTTAATAAAATATTTCGAATCCCTGGAAATTTCAATCTGGAAAATATGATTCTGACAGGGTGTTAATTGTCTAGAGGTGGAATTAATGTTGTGTTGGCAGGAGATAAGAATGCTCCCATCAGGTGAGGAGTAGCTGTGGGTAATTGGGATAGTGCAGCAGGTCAGCAGATGGTGTAACAGATACAGATTTACAAATACGCAGAAGACTGAAATAAAAATTCTGTTAAATTAGTGAGTTTAGGAGTTTAAGGGTGCCACAGCTTGCATGACGGATTGCAGTCATGCACGAGCAGTGCATTTCATCTGTATGTGCTGATTTCAGCATGTACCCTACACTGGGTAAGCCTCTGCTGCTGACAAAAGTCTTAACGAATGTGGATTGGTGGTTCAACAACCCAGATGTGACTGAAGATGCCCACAGAATAAAACTGCTAGGAATAGAGGTTCATAGTAATAAAATCCATTATTTTGAAATTGTCTTTTAGAATTATTAAACAGAGTGAAAACAGACATGCATTTTTAGATTAGCAATCAATGCACACTGAGATAATTCCCATTGCAGTTTCTAGTCTCTGACTGGATCTTTTAGTACCTGGCCAATAAAGTATGTCTGAGCAATAAGAAAGTTGAAATATGTTTGACTTGTCTGTGTTGGGGTTTATTTTGGTATGTCATTACTGATCCTGACACGAAGAAGAGTGTTTGCAGAGGGTTTTGTTAAAGTTAAGAGTATATTCCTGCTCTCGTACAATGCCTAAATTTATGGCTACCCTACAACCCAGGGCTGGAGCTTATAGATATTGCACCAGATACATGTGGGATGCAGAAATGGATGGGTTAGGAATGGAAAAAAGAGGAGGTCTAAACAACTTGAGGTAAAAATTCGTGGTTTTGACAGGAAGCAGATTGTGGTTGAGCTTGTTAAAGATTTGGAGAGGTATTGCATGAATGACAAGAATGCCTTTATTTTCAGTACAGGTGAAATAAGGAATGAACATAAAGAGGTATATAATTCTACTTTTGATTAATGCTAGCATATCATAGAAGCATCTACCTATGGGCCAGAAAAAGTCACCAATGTGTCTCTTTCTGTTCATGTGTGTCTACCTTGTCCCATTTACTAGGCAGTGCTATATTCCTCCATTGCACAGCTTTTCTCACCATCAGGGAGAATGTTTGAAGTGGAGAATGTTTGAAACACCTTCATCATCTTTGCTTCCTTTTGCTTCAGGCTGTAAGCATGGGTATTGCAGGTACCAAAAAAAATAACATATTCATAGACAGCTCTCTGTATCAACAGGCTTGAGGGGAAACAAGCTGCTAGAGGCAGAAAACAAGTCCTACTTGAGAATATTTCTGAAATAAGAAATAACAGTACTTGCCTTTCATAGCTATTATGGAATAGCTGAACAGTTTTGCCAGAAAGATCTCCAGAACCATGTACTAATGTTCTTTTTTTACAGAACTCAATAGCACCAGGTTTTTCTACATTTTTTTCCTAGATAGGTACAATGTGAAAATGTAACCTTTTTCTTAGCAGGAGGAGACTGGTAGAGTTTTAGTTAAGCTCAGGGTTCAGCCCCTGTGGGAATGTGGAGAAAACTCTGTGCTTTCCTAATAAAACATCACAAAAGAGTTAAAATCCAAATTTCCAAGAACATGAGGACACACCGAAAATATTGTGAAACTACTAGAATGGCACAAATATAACAGGGGAAGTGGTCGTCTTCCCAACAAGTTCATTATTATACATTATTCAGTCTTGCTTTACTGGATAAATGCAAACCACTAATTTATGTATAAGAAAGACAGAGATTTTGCCCTTTTTAGTACATGAGATCATTCATTTGAAATGACTACTCATACAGATCTGCACATTGCACATCATTGGATTATTTATTTTTTTTAACAAGAGCACTAAATGACTTATCTTTCTGAATTATGTTTGTATAGCTGAAGTTTCTTTCAGCGTCTTCAAAAGCCTCAGGCTCTTCTGCCTGGGCATGATGGTTCTAACCTACAAATGTGATGTATGAAATCTGAGTTCTTGAAAGAGTATCCTCAGCTCCCTCCAGAGTCTAAACAACTGCAGAGCAAAACATGCCTGATAGGTGAAATCGTCCGCTCTTTTGCAATCATTTGTCCTTTGGGAAAGCAGCATTTGATGAGGACATCATTTCAAATTTGACTTTGGTTTTTGTGTTCCTGTTACAGTCCTACTGTTAATTGCCTGTAGAGTAATTTAATTTCCTCCTTCAACCCAGGGCTGTCTGTTTACCTTCTCTCTATTTAGCAGAGGCTAAAAAGGCTATCAGTATAGCAGCAATAAAGACAACTTTCTTTGGTTTTGGTCTCTACAAAATTCTGCTAACTTGTGGATGATTACTCATAGGTGATGGCTCTCAGGGAGTTTAAATGTGAGTGACATTCCCCAGTCTCAGGGGGTTTCCCTTGGTTATAAGTTTGCTAATTTTGCCACACAGCCACTGCAACTGGTTAAATATGTTAATATATTTTTTATAAGTGTATGTGTATATCACTCCCAGTGTAGCTCTCTGTTAAGGACTGGTTAGAATTATGGTCTTCTGGGGCAGTTTAGAAAAAAAATCTTAGACCTCAAATCCAATATAAAATTCCCTAATCAATAGATCTCAACAGCTCCCAATTTTGTACAGAGATTACCCTACACTTCCTTAGAAAAACGAATATTCATTGCTAAAGAAAATCTCAGTTACTTTATAAGACCTGTAAAATTAACTTTTGAAGAATATCTTTTCATTCAAAAAGAAACTTTTTACATCATTGCTCCAGATATTTATTAGATGAGTGAATATAATATAATGATTGCAGATTTGGGAAAGCTTGGGATTCTGGATAACATTGCAGAACTTTGCAGCGTCGCCTAGTAACACACCCATGCTACAGAATATTTGGTATGACTGTTTTCAACATTGCACTCAGACTGGGCTTGGTTTACAAGACCAGAAATAGATGAAAATTGCTCAGAAGAGCTTTGTTTTGGTAAAGCAATGATTCTGTCTCTGGTGAGAAATAGCTTTGCAATTGCAAATTGTCTCTTCAAAGAGGTCTTTAAACTTTTTTGCACTGGAAAGTTTGTTTTAAAATGATGAAAAAGTAAATGAATCACCATAAATGACTCATATTAGAAGATTTTTGCAAAGTGGTTGTCATGAGTAACTCGTCTGAATCATCTGGAACAGTTTTTGTCAGGAAGGCGAGGTTGTCAGCTTTCCCTAAACAACAAGATACAGTAGAGCAGTAGTGCAATTAGAGGTCTCTTAAAGTCATCAGGATGATCTGCCTGTCACAGAATCACAGAATCACCAGGTTGGAAGAGACCTCTAAGATCATCGAGTCCAACCCATGCCCTAACACCTCAACTAAACCATAGCACCGAGTGCCACATCCAATCTTTTTTTAAACACATCCAGGGATGGTGATTCCACCACCTCTCTGGGCAGACAGTTCCAGTACTTCACCACTCTTTCCATGAAAAACTTTTTCCTAATATCCAACCTATATTTCCCTTGGTGCAGCTTAAGACTGTGTCCTCTTGTTCTGTCAGTTGCTGCCTGGAGAAAGAGACCGACCCCCACCTGACCACAACCACCTTTCAGGAAGTTGTAGAGAGTGAAAAGGTCACCTCTGAGTCTCCTTTTCTCCAGGCTAAACAACCCCAGCTCCCTCAATCTATGATATTGCTGGTTTCAGACTACTGCATGGTCTGACATTAGTTGCAGCCAAACGACAACATTAAATAAAAAAGACGTTTCTAAAGTGGAATGTTCAAGTTTCAGGTTATTCCTACATCCAGATGTGATCTTAATTTACAGTTTGTAATTACTCTGTCACGTTGTATTATTCCACCTGTGTGTACACAGTGAATGAAGAGCAACACATTTCTTCTGGCCTCCTCACTTAGAAAGCAGCAATAGGATTAATTTAATGCCCATCAACCAAACTGGAACTGGTTATGTAGGGCTTTTTCTGAAGATTTCTGTGACTTTCCTGGGAAAAATTCCATTTTGAAAAGTGTTTTAGAGATTTTCAAACCTGGTTATTGAGAATTACAGAGTGGAGTTATGCATGAATATGTCAAAGTCAAAAGCCTGTATCCCTGATAAAGATGAACTGCTCTTACCAGACCACCCTGATGTTCAGAAGTATCATCATCACTGGAGGGATGATGTAGTGTCAGTCCAATGGGGAATGACCAAAGGCTGAAACGCTTTAGGTTGCATTTCCTCTCAAATTCAGTTTTAGGCCATTTCTGAGATTGTGTAATTATTTCAGCTCAAATAATTACACAAAGGTGTAGTCAACCTTCTACGGGATTGAGTAAGAGAAACAGTGGCACTGCAGTCCCCAAAACTCCCTACACAGAGAGCACTGTGGAGCTGCTGCCATGAGCACCTGCACTGTGTCTGCTTCTTAAAAAAATGAAGGTCAGTTTTCTCTTGCAAAATACCTAAATCATCTCCCTTGAATGTTCCCTTTGGGATATGCCTTTAACCCCAAAACTCCCTGAACACTTAGATCTACATCTGTTTCAGCATAATGACTTTCCACAATATTTTGAAGAAAGTGTGGCTTTCCACAATACATCAAAGGCTTATTATGATTTAAATTCCTCTTTGATTCTGACCACTGGTCAGTTTTCATCTTCTTTCTCTAAATGATTCTTTTTTCCATGTACTTCCTCTAGTTTTTCTTTTGCTCAAAGAACAAACCCAGCTTATAGATACTTATAATCCTTTCATTTTGCTAAATAGAATCTTCTGTAAGTTTCAGGTCTTTTTTTAGGTGTTGACACATGAAGCTAATTTTTTTCTTTTCTTCCTATCCCCTCTGTTGTTTTCTTTCCCCCTAAAACTGCTTTTACTTTTTATTTTTCCCCTTTTCCCCTCGGAGATTGTTGCTGAGATGTCCTCCCCCCATTCTCACTAGTGCTCTGGAGCAGTAGCTGCACAAAAAGTTCCATTTCAGTGGTGCTATTTCTGGATGCTGCCATCTGTCAGGTTTTACTTCCATTTCAAGCAAACTTTCAGTTCAGTTTCATCTTTCATTTGGAGGCACAGCTGCTCTTAAATGCTTGGTAATCACTGGTGTGCAGCACACACCTGTAGCCAAATTTGTAAAGGAAATAGGAGAAAAGAGCTATATATTCCCAGCTTGTTAGCCATTAAACAGGTTAGTCAGGAAACAGGGACTCCTATCTTTGCTTGTGCAGATCTTTATTTTATAAACATTATTTTCTCAAAGGACTAATAAAGAAGAGCAAACACAGAAGAAGGATTACCAAGCTCCTCTTAGTGAACCTTTGCTAATAACAAGTTTATCAGGGCAGTGCATGTGCAGGGGGCTTGGCTCAGTGTTAATTTGTCGCTACCACCGAATTAACTATGCTCTATTTTGTTTTCTTTCCAATTTTACATCCTTGATTACATATTCATAAAACTGTCCTTCCTTCCAAGCATAAATACAACTGCTTTGAAAATATAATTGTCTGTGTTTATCAAGCACCTAATTTGTTTTACTTGCCAGCTACTAATTATGTAGGAAATATAAATGAATTGCAGGTCATATATTCCATTTGAAGCACTAAAAGAAAAACTTCCTGAATCACAAAACTGAATTTAAGTTGCAGCATGGGATACCCAACATGCAGTGCTGTCTCCAGCAGTACTAGTCAAAGAAAACAAACATTCTGGCTGATTTCACATTCAGGTTTGTCAAAATATACTGAGTGATGTGCTTGTTCTGTTTAAAGTGAATTGTTTCGGTAGCCTCTGAGAGCTTTCTCTGTCTTTGATTTCTATGTATTCTGAGTCTATCACGGCTAAAACTTGTTTATGGTAGAGCAGAGAAAATCAAATGCAAAGCAGACGGAGAACACACTAGGATTTGGTTTTATCCACCATGTCGTTCACTTTATGTTTCATCCATTTTCTGAAAGAGATATGCAAATTCTGTCTTGCTTCCAAGCTGGATTATTGTACCATCTCAATCCATTCAAAGCAATAAAATGAGATTTAATAGACTATGTTAGTTAATTGTTTAGAAAACATGGAGTTTTAATCACTGTGACAACCACAGATCTGGGACCTGAGAGCAGAAGCTCTTTTGCATATATAGCAACTCTTGCAGAAATTTGGTATTAGCCAGCAAATTCCAACTTTCACACCAGTCTTATAACTACTGTCTAGAATTTATATAGCACTGAACAAAGTACTAACTATTTAAGCTTAGTAACACAATTGTATGGCAGGTCACTAAACATAGATACAATTCTGGATATTTGGAATTTTGGCAGTGAGGAAGAAGAGCACTGAATTTTAAACAGGAAGCTGATGGTAATAGAGCACATCATGAAGAAATATATTATCCATCAGGAATAGATTGTAGTTTTCAGGTCCACAGCAGACACAGGGCTGAACTCATTGTATTATATACTTGTAAATGAGTTCTGTAGGTTATTTGAAACACATATTACAGGGTTACAGCACAGTTATCTAGAGAGGTACAGCCATCAAAGCCTTAGTTCTGGGGTTTTCCCTATAGTTTGCTGTAGACTAATATTTATGTTCTTACTAGAAAAGTATGTTTACTTCCCCTTTCCTATGAAAACTGAGGGAGGAAGTTAAGATTCCTGCCCTATGGCATATGCTTGGGTTTCCAACCCTTGGTTATTTTCATATATACAAACTGTGCAGAAGCACAGCCTTCAGAGGTGAGACAGGTGTGTGGTGTTGACAGATGGGTACCCTGTGCTACCATTATAGTAATACAGGTGTGTTTGAACTGGGATTTTGTTCAGCCCCGGACTCAAATTAGACCAGGTGTGACAGCATCTGACCTCAAAGAAGGTTCAAAGAGATATGTTGATTTTAGTGCACTTCAGCTTAGATCCTATAATAGTTTTTCATGTGGTTCTCCTTCATTATGTTAACTGAAGATTTGATGCCTCTAACTTGGTTGTGCTTGTTCCACTTTCCCTCTCTCATTACTTTTCATGATTTTCATTTGTAGTGAGTTGTTGCAGTGAGCCATCATCAGCAGAACCAAGGGGACCATAAGGTCGTCTGGTTTAAGGCTCCTACAGCTGCAGAACCCCTGAAAGTACAGGGAACACCCCAAAAGCTGTAAACCATGCCTCACCATTGGCTTCCGTTCTCCCCGCCTACTCCTTACCCCATTTGCTGTAATTCCTGCTCCCTGCCTTGGTTACATCCCCCTGTTTCAGTCTTACTGGCTACTGTGTGTTTTCCACGCCTGTGCTGTGGGGGTACAAAACGGCCCCCACACCATGTGGCTGGTGGATTGCTCCGTGGTTTTTACCATTTCCAATAAACCCTTTTCCCCACGGAGACCCCCTCCGCCTATTCCTTTCCCCCTTCATGCGCTATAGCCATCGGTGATCGAGGCGAACCCGATCGGGGATTCGCTCGTCCTCCCGCGCCGAGATCGGTCCGTCCAGCCTCCGCCCGGGGCAGGCAGAGAATGCCAGGTGCCGGGACACCGAGCTAGCCCGAACGGCACCCAGAAGCAGTTTGCACCCAATCTGGGGCCAATTGGTGACTGTATCGTCACAGTTATCATCAATTTGCAGAGCAGATCTTTTGGTTTTGCCAATTTTACTGAATCTTGCCACTTTAGTAGTTGGGCCCTGTCTGGGGTCAGGGTGGTTAAACTCCCCAGAGTACAGGGTCCTCCCCTCAGGTGAGAAGGGATCCCGTTCCAAGCCNGGTGAGAAGCGATCCCGTTCCAAGCCCGGTCGCCACAAATCAAAAATACCCCTGATGGTAATTTTTTGGGATGGCCGGTAGATAGGGATGTGGATAGGGCAGTCTTCCCACACCAGTCGTTAAGGCTGTAGATCTTATAAGTCGGGTTGGCGTGCTGGTGGCGCGTACCCATCAGATAGAAGAAATTAACACAGTACGCCACTTCGGCGGACCCCTTCAGGTATAATTCTTGGGGTTCTTGTTCCGCCGGGGGAAGGCGCCACATCCATGCGTCCCAGTGGTTGGGCTGGAGTAGGTGGGTATCGTGTCAGGGTGAGAAACTCTCGGGGTTGTAGCAGGATGCCTATTAAGCAGGTTGACATTGGATCGCTTGCTCCGCCCATGGCCAGACAGAGTCCCGTTTGATTTAATGCTTGGGCCAACGTGACGCACACATTAGCTTGCGGCTGCTGCACGATCCACGCTGTTACTGGTGGAAGGGGCAGGATGAGGAGGCCGAGTCTGAGGAGGAGGGGCTGGGTCACCATCTTGGAGACTCTGGAAATTTTGCTGGGATTTCTGCAGGTCAAACAAACAGAAAGGGTAAGTGGCTTGAAACCTTTAGAAAAACACTGGCCTCATGTTAACTCCCCGTTTTTCAAATTAAGAGGTATGCCGTGATCGGTCCGTCCAGCCTCCGCCCGGGGCAGGCAGGGAATGCTAGGTGCCAGGACACCGAGCTAGCCAGATCAGCACCCAGAAGCAGTGAGTTGTATTGCCTGTCACTGGAGGGAGTGGTTGTTGGAGAAAATAACAGTTTCTAATGGTGCCTGCAGGTAGTTTAGGATAATTATTATTAATAAGCAAGAAAGGTGACTGAAAACAGAAAATCTGGAAATAAAGCTACCGTCTAGAAACCAAGGGTAGGTATTAGGGAATCAGGGTGCCAAAAATGAAGAAATAAAATGCTCACTTCCATGATGGTGGATTCCAGTTCATTAATAAAATATTTATTGCTTACATGGGCTTTTAGCACAATTTGCCTGGAAATCCAAAAGAGCAGTTGGATGAATTAAAATGTAATAAGCTATTATAAATAAGAATGAGATAACCAGACAGGCATTGGCTTTCTTCTGTCATAGAATATTTAAACAGAGAGAGTAGCAGCTGAAGTGGGTTTTGTGAATAGGATTCACTGAGTATTTTTAAGACATATGCAGTTCCTATCTCTGATATTCTCTGTTTCCCTCCTTTTGTTCTGCTTGAGTTAGGAAAAGACATCTTCTGTTGTTAATCTTTAAGATTGCAGTGGCTTTAGGGGAGTCATCTGAGATTTGGGGTAAGGACTACTGCACTTATTGAGCCATGCAAATGAAAATAGATTTTGGCCCAGGTTGTCAAATGCTGCACACATCTCAGTGACCCACTGCACTACTGTGTCTTCTCTTTCCTTTTTAATCTGGTGAAAGGAGAGGGTAAAAGATCATCCTAAGCTTATTTGAGAAGTCAGTTTATGGAACATAATTCCTAGTGATTTGTGTTACACAAGATTATTTCAGTAACTGTTTTGAGTGGTAGAAATGTCCTTGGTGCCATCAACTTAAATTTTGTCAAAACACAGTAACTTGCTGAAAGTGAATAATTAGACCATTTCTGTGGTGGTGCTGCTGATGGAATGCTCATTTTCATGGCCTTTCTAGTAAGGCTCACAGCGCTGCTGGGTCAAAAGATTTGGGTGTTTTTCCCTGTTGCTAGTAAAGATGCATTTTTATATCTGTGTATAAACCTTCAGTGCTGTGTATGGGCATCCTTATTGTGCACTTTCAGAACAGAAAGGTATTTTTTTACCCCCCTTCCCCCTTTTTTTCCTCTTTTAAATGTCATGGTTTCCTTACATTTCACCAAAGTATGCTTGGATTGACCTTGGGGTCTTGGTTAATTTGAACATTTTATTTTTCAGCCTGTGTACTGAAAGAAGAAATTAGAGAGAGCTGTCCCCAGAACACAAACTCTGTTCACTGGTAAGGACTTGATTAGGGGAAATTTGTCTTAATAATTCTAGAAGCCAAAGTTGCAGAATAGGCAACTCCCCCCCTCCCTCCCCCAACAAACCCAAAGCAGGTGCTGAGGTAAAATAATGAGGTAAAATTTGTCTCTGCTGAGGCTAAATGTCTTGACTTCAGCACTGCTGGGCACTTTAACCTTGAAAGAGAAAGACTGGTGCACCATGTTAGAGCACTGAGTAACTTCACAGGCAGTCTTTGGTCTGGCTCTGGGTGATTGAAATTTCAGAACTTGGAATGAAAAAAAATAATCAGAATCTGACTGACTCCCTATAGGACTGTTAGGGGGAAGAAGAGAAATAATCCTTGGAGCTTACAGAAGGTCTGCATTGGCCTTATAATATTTAAATAGGTGAGACACCCTCATGCAAAGCTGTAGAAACTGAAGTCAGTGCAGGAGCAATGTAATTCCTTCAGGATATTGACAATGAGTCTTGTGCAGCACTTCAAATGATGTATGGTTTAAAGAACATCTTTTAAAAAGTGTTTCATCCACTTTTAAAAGCTTACATTGGAAGAAGTCTATCACCTTCAGTGAAAAACTGTTCCAGTGTTTAATTAGCCTTTGTGATGGTAAATTATTTCTTATTCCAGACTTCAGCTCCCATCTGCTGGCTCTTATTTTTCTTTGTCAACAACTTTGAAAAGCTGCCACCACAGCTCTCTCTTTCACCTGTATGTACAGTGATCAAGCTACAGCTGAAGCTTTTCTTGAAAACTAAATATATTTAATGCCTTAAGCCCTGCATTGTAAGGCTTGTTTCCCAGCTGGTGAATCACATTTGTGGCTCTACTTTAAATTGTTCATTGCTTTTTCACATCTTCCTTGAATTAGACTGGGAGCAACAGCCTAATAAGGGCTTCACCGAAGCTGGGTTTAGAGGTGATACTGACTTTGTTCTTCTTCAGTTGTCTTCTTTTTAATCATCCAGGGATAGTATTAGTCTTTTCTGCCACTGAACACTATTGGGAAATCATTTCGAGGCAATTACCTCAAAATGGTCCCTAAGCTTTTCCCTGTACTTCTGTTTTTGAATTAGCACCATGACTTGTCTCCAAATTTATTACATGATAAAGTGATGTATTAAAATGTATTTTACTTAACTGTAGTTAACTGGCAGTATATATCAGGTTTATACCATCTGTTCATCTGCAAGATGCCTAGTTACTGCTGCCCTTTCTGCATTGCCTTTGCCCTTTGAAATACACAAACTAAACTGGAAGTCCTACCTCCCTTTAAAAATTTCCTCCTTTTTGAGACATGCTAAAAGTTAAACCTCAGTGGTTCGAAGAGATCTTTGGCTCTCTGCTCAGTATTTGGGCTGGTTAATTTGAAAAGAGCAGTAGCTTAGGCTGGCTCTTGGTGTCTACAGGAAGTTTTTTTTTTTCATTCACAATTTCTCCATAAAATACAAAACAAACATCTGCTGAACCTTTGCACATTGATTGAAGAAAAAAAATCTGATGCAAGTAATGGATTTTTCCCTCATCTAGAATTCTCTTTTCCTCCTATGTTTTCAAATTCTGTTGTACTGCAATTAACCTATTGCCCACCCTTAGTTCATTCCTTCCAGTATCTATCACTATTGTTTTACAATTAGCAACACATTAATAGCTATTTTAGTGTCCTTTCATTCTACACATGGAAAGTCCAGATTGTGTGGTTATTTTCATACTTCCCTTTAACATGGATAGTACTCGTGATGACTTAATTCTTTTGAATACACTATTGAAATTCTAGCTGTTTGATTGAAACATCTTTTTAGATCATTCTACTAATTTTATGGATGGTAGGGGCTAACAGGATGAAATGTAGAAGGAAAAAATTTAATCTGAATCTGAATTTCCTTAAAAGGTGAATTTTCATTGCTTTTCAATGGGATTTGGGAACCCATCCCTCCCTTGCCTCCCTGAAGATCATAGTCTAAATCTGGACAAATACTCTGTTACGTATGGAGAATTAGCTTGCAAACTGTTCATTTTATCCCTTTATTCCTCTGAAATACCATAGGGACACATAACATTTTATTCTGGATCTAGTGATATTAACAACGTTTCAGCAGTGGTTTCTTTTTACATATAGAGAGGGCATCTAAATCTTCAATTTTTCTCGCAGATAGATAAAATTCTGCATAAACTTTTCAGTTCACCTTCAAATGGCCTCTATTGTCATTAAGAAAACAGACTAGCAAACAAGTAAAACCCAATACAATTTTGAGAAAAAGGAGAAATTTATATCTAGGATAAATTCCAGGTAGCAGGAGCCTGAGTTTGCTGAGCTTGTACTTACCCCTACAATTGAATTATGGTGATGCTCCAGTGTAGCTGAAAAAAAAGAGTCCTTTGAAAATGAGGCAAAATGTAGCATTACTTGCCTTGGGGCAACTGTTACCTGCTCCTGATATTCCCAGTGCTTGCAGTTGGAATTACAGAGCCAACAGTGCTGTCCCTCAGCCACATCTGACTGGCCTCTCAGAGAGCGATCAGACAGCAAGCTTGTTGTAGCTTAATTAAAATACCTTCCTGTTATATCTTATCCTTCCCCATCTTCCATGTTGAAGGTTGTCTTCTTTGATTAAGCAAATGCATAAATGACATTGGTGCCAGAGCATTTATTATGGATAGCCATCTCCCCTGTTGACCAATCTTTTCAGCTCAAAAACACTGACCATGCAATTTTAATGTTGAGTTGGAGATATAGAAGCTATTTAATGGGTGGAGGAAAATTACCAATGAAGAATTCATGTGTAAAATTTGCAACAGCGATGATTAGAAAAGCTGTAGGGAGAGAAAAAAAAAGGCATCTTGTTGCGGTGACCCAGCCCACCTCGGGGCTGGATGTCATTAAATGGATCAATTTTCCTGCTCCTGACTTCGATCCCGAGGGCAGGTCTGAGGCCAGCTCATAGGATGACCATCAGACCTAAGGCTATCCTCTTCTGGGTGATTGCCACTGCCACATCTCCTCCCCTCTTTCTAGACCCTTCTCTTGTTCTTTAGTCCTTATTGGTTCATCTGTTTATGTATATTTATCAGTTTAATTGCCTATGTATAAGTTCCAGAAAGTTCTCCCCTGTTCCTTTCCCTATTGGTTACCTGTCATTCCCATCATCTCCCTATTGGACTGTTTCCCTTAGTTCCTCCCTCTTTTAGAGCACCATAAAAAGGCTTCTCTAGTTCCTCCCCCGCCTTTTCTCGTGCTTCCCCTTCAGCTTTGAAGCTTATTGTTACTTTTGTTACCAATAAAGCTGGATTTGAAGGCACCAGAAAGGTCCCTCTACCTCCTTCGCTGCCGTCCCGTTGCTCGGCAACATCCAAGCTGCAGCCTGCTCCTGTGTGTGCCTCTGAGCAGAGCGCTCCGACCGGCCACGAGGACTGTGTCCCTTTGGTCTCCGACCAGGACACCGCCTTGCCTCCTGCCAGGCCACCGGGCGGCCCGTGGCAGCGACGCAGCATCTGAAGAAATAAGAATAGAGAGAGAGGTTTTTAAAATAATTAAAAGAAAAGATGTGGATCTGACTCTCACCTAATAAGAGTGCCCCCCAGGAGTAAGGCAGTGTAACTGGTGGGATAACAGATGGAGCAGCCAGGAGATCCTGAACTATTGATTCTGTTTCATTAGGTAGATGGCTCAGGTGTGCCGAGCCCAAGTACTTTGAGGTGCTATAGCTTTGTGTGATGCAGGATCTTGAAGCCCAGACAGGTTTGTTCTCAGATAACCAGTGGTTTCAGAAGGAGGCAGCTCTCCACTTTGTCTTCTGAAATAAATAAGTGAATACATTTTTTTATCTGGGCTTTGATTTCAATCTAGGCAGCACTACTCATTCAAGGATTTATAAGACTTTAATATTGAAATTATATCTCTTGAATAGTGTGATCTTTAATGCTCATTCTAATTTCCTGCAAACTCCTTGGACAAAAATCCTTGAATGATTGATGAATTTATGAAAATATATTGCAACCAGCAAAATGTTCAGATGTGTCATGCCTGCAGTAAAAAAAACCAAAAAGGTCACATATAATTATTTTCTTGGTTAGAGACAGGCGAAGAACCTGATTCTGCCAGAGATGGGAGTGTTTTGGAAGTAGCCCAGGACTGGGAGATTTTGCCAAAATGTTAATGAGTGGGATGTCAAATCTCCAGGCTATTTAGAAATTTAAAGCACTTGCAATTAAAGCTGGTGCAGGAGCCTGCACAGAAGGATATTGCTATAGCACACTGTGTTCTTCAGATGGACTGGGGGGCTGAAGCCTCTGAGAGCTGCATTTCTTTACTGGTTCCTCTGAGATTCACCCCTGTGCTGCTGGAGCAGCTGTGCTGCATTGCAGGGCTGCTCCTTGTGCTCACCAGCTGTCCTTAGCCACCCATGGACACCCTGGTTGTGCAGAGGACACTGTGCCTGTGCACACACAGGATGGCAAGGGCGCCTGGCCCAGCCCTGCTGCACACTTGGTGTCCATGCAGCATCGTCCTGTTTGGAAGGAGGCTCTGTGCAGGCTGTGCTTTCCAGCAGGTTGCAGCTCATTGCAGGACAAAGAGCCAGGACAGTGAAAGGTACTGCTGGGATGAACCCTGTTCTAACAGGGAGGGTACAGGGCGGCTGTTACAGAGCCCTTGGGGGACACTGCTGGCTCCCAACTTTCCCCAAGAGAATTTGGAGTGTTCACAGCCTGCTGTCTCCAGGGTTGGTCTGCAGCACACGTTTCACTGACCACGAGCTGCCACAGTTTGCAACGGGGCCTTGATTTCCAAATAGCCAAGCCCATGTCCGGAGGAGAGTCAGTGCTCTTTTAAATGAGACAGCAGCAGGCAGACAGCAAGAGCAAGTGTAATGTCCAGCAGCAGCATGAACTGTAATTAGATAGGGATAATTCCCTCCTGAGCAGTGATCTTTCTTGAGGAGACTGTCCCTTAACCATTTGTGCTAACATGATTATTGGCAGTACAAATCTAATAAACACCACAACAGAAAGTTAAGGAAGGCTTGCAGCCTGAGTGCATAAACAAAACGCTTGGATCTGTTTTATGATGATGGAGTGAGTACTAGTACATGAATGCATTATGTGATTTACCAGCAGCTAAAGTATGGATTTGTTTCTGTCCCTACACTTGGTACCAAACCTCAACACCAGCCATACACGTTCTTGTAGCCTCTCTTAGAGAGAACAAGACAAGATCTCAACAGACATATGATACAACACAGCTTTCCTCCAGAAATGGGCCTGAAATATTGACCCCCCTTTCCTCAGAGAGTCTCTCAGGAAGCAAATGCTGCATGGGAAAGATTAGTCTAAGGGACTCCTATGTTTACTCTTAATTTTGTTGTGAACTTTATTTCAGTATCAGGCACCAAAATGGAGAGAGAATACAATACAGCTTTCATTTTCGTATGTCTTTGAAATTAACAGCCAGGGATTTTGCTCAGAAAGAAAGCTCTTTTGGATTCTGAACTGCAAAAACGGGATTCAGACACCTTTTATTTTTCTTTTTGTTTGTCAGTTTTTCACCACAAAGTCAACCGAACATTGGCTAAAAGAGATAAACGAAGTATTTTACTTACTCAGAGGTTATTTTTCCTGCAGGTATTGTTCTGTAACATTCCAGATTTGTTTGCTTAAATCTGTAATGAAATCAGTTATCTAAGAAGGAGGTGGAAAATTCCCACCAAAGAGCCTACAGCTGAGAAATATATTAGATATATGAGAGAGGTGAGAGTAGTTGCTGTGTCTAAGAAAAAATTAATGTGAGAACATTGGGAGGAGGGGGACTCCAAAGCACATGCAATAGGAACAGGGGAGAAACTCCCCTGGAAACAATAAAAAGATAATGAAAAAGTCAATTTTTCCTCTAGTAATGGCCACTACAGGCCATCTAGCAGAGGAAGAAGACTTCAAGCATAGCTTATTCCAGTCCTGTATTGCTAAGCAACATGCTCAGACTTCAACTGTTCTGGCTCAGAATGGAAACAATGAAAATGTGTGTGTTGTAGGGGAGGAGGAGGCAGGTGACACAGCTCCTCTTGATGTAAGGAAAGTGTGTTACAAGCAGGCCCCAAATGCCAGATTTCGTGCTATACAATCGTGTATTGAAATGGAGCTTGGGGAGAAACATGGGTGTTAGAATCCTGGATTCTTTGTGCCTGGCTCTGCACTCAAGTCCAGCTAAGCACTGCTTAGTCCCAACACCACCTTTTACCCATAGGTCAGCATCCTTCTGTTTCCCAGCCAAAAAAAGTTTCTCCTCTGGGTAATGGACCATCAGAGTGGCCCAGAGGGAGCAGGACATGGTGAAGGTTACACACTGATTAACTCATTGAAAATATTGTTTTTTCCCAGTAGGAAAATTTAGGAATAGTTTAAGGTGACCAGCTTTTGCCAGGGTCATTTTTAAATGTAAACTTTACCGTGAGAGCTAAAGTTTGATTAAAGCCTTGCTGCATGTGGAGGGGAGGGACGTCTGTTCTGGCCTTCCTCCTCTTGCAGAATGAGATCTGAGGTGGAGGGCTGGCAATTGTTCTCCCCTGAGAGCAGTGTCAGGCTGAGCTGAGAGCTCTCTGGGGCAGAGTCTCAAGAGCTGCTAAACTTTCTCAGTGGCTGACAGCGACTGGACAGCGACTCAGCTGAAATCTCAGCGTCCTCCAGTTGCTCAGCTATGGGCACAATGATGAGAGCTATTAGCATTACCAGTAGCAGTTCACAGAGTAATAAATAGTGGAAAGGAGGTTTTCCTGACAGGACAGCATGTACAGAGTGGTTTTATGGTACAAAAAAATCCCTTGGCTTTGACTTTAGGGGAGCTTTGTTTAATTTCTAGATTTGTCACAGACACATCCAATTGTAGTTCTGTCTAATCTCTGTTCCCAGAACAAATGCTTTCCATAAATAATATAATTAGCTAATCTTGTAATAGTATAATACTTTCTGTGACCTTTGAAGTGCCTAGGAATTTAAAATCACCTTTTCTTATTCTTTATTTTGATTTTGCAATGAGAGCGAGAAGATGCAGTACCTTTGCTAGTCCCTGGGAGTCACAGTTTTAATACTTATTGCAGCTGCAGAAGCATCATCGACTGGATGTCAGGAAGGCAGCAATGGCTGGGACCCTTCCTTGAAGAAACTTTGCTAAAAAAAAAAAGTCACTTCTACTAAAAATATAATTTCTGCAATAATAAGTGTTTTTTCCTCCATTAAAAGCTTAAATTGTGCAAAATGCTGCAGATTTTCTGACAAGATTTTCAGTGTTTAATTTTGGGTTAGTTTTGATCTGAAACTGCTCTCTTTTCAACTCTACTATGGAATGGCTTCAAAACAAACCACCCGACTACATTTCCTTAAGAGCAGCTTCAGCTGAAGTAGCATCTGAGTGTTGGTACATCTGAATGTAACTGATATTCACTTAACTCACTCTTGTGCACAGACGTGGTTGGACATTTTTATGACTGTTTCTTCACTTAATCATGCATTCTGTGGAGCTATGCCAGAGTAACCAATTCTGATATGAAAATTATAAATGTTTAATTTTTATGTTATATTACTATGCTTTAAAAGAAACCCAAACCAAACCAAACAACAACAACAAAACCCTAAAAAAAACCCAAAAGCAAAATAAAACAAAAGCACCACAAAAAAACAAAAACCCACAACCAAAATTACAACTATTAGGTATTTTTGTATTATGACAACATTTTTGTCCCAGAATGAATTTTCATCTTTTCAATTTGAACAGGAGTTTGAATAACTTCAGCACTGAATTTTGGTACAGTGGGACCTTTATAACCATAAGATCATGGAATATTCTGAATTGGAAGGGATGCACGAGGATCACTGAAGCCCAGCTCCTGGCCCTGCACAAGCCAACCCCAAGAATCCCACCATGTGCCTGAGAGCATTGTCCCAATGCTCCTTGAACTCTGTCAGGCTGGTCCTGCGACCACTGTCCTGGGCAGCTTGCTCCAGTTCCCGACCACCCTCTAGGGGAAGAATCTTTTCCTAATATCCAACCTAAACCTCCTCTGAATCTTGACAATTGTAATTAGAGCAAGTTAGAAAACTAATGATCTTATTGTAGAAAGTCTGCAACATAAAAAGATATTGCTGCTCTTTTAAGAAGGGTGAAATGAAATGCAGTGTTTTGGTCACTGTGACCTGCTGAGCTCTGACTGTAGCCAAGAGTTAAACCCAGCAAAATTAAAACCCAGCAATGCTAAATTTACTTTGTTGCTGAACGACTGTAATTCTTCCCTGAAGGCTTTAGCAGACTGAGGTAGGAGTTCTGACTCTTTGTTTTTTCTGTGGCCAAAGGGGTGTTTGGGCAATGGGTCTCAGTGTGAAAACACCGTTAATCCTGGCTGCTTTGCAGGAACAACATGGTGAAGTGTGTTTGGTGACTTTTAGCAACAGTACTAAGAATCTTAGTTGTAAAGTAATAAAACTTTCTGGCATGGATAATACAGTAAGTAATGATGACTACATTTCAAGGAGATAAAGGCTAAATATCTGGAGATGAAATAACACAAACATTACTTTTCTGTGGAAAACACAGCAGCAGCCGTTCAGTACAATCCATTGAAATCCTGGGGCCACCTGAAATGCCAGATGGCTCTATTCTGTTTTTAAAAATTACATTGTAAAGTATTTAAAAGTAGAAATTACAGGAAGTTTTTTTCAATATTTAAATTACAACTGGTATACTTCAGGAAATTTCTGTGACAAAGTAAAAATTCTGCTTCTGTATCTGATATTTGAATCAAAGATGTTCAACTATAATACTTGAGTGAAAGGACTGGATTTGTGAAACTTTTCGGGAATTTAGATCCATCTAAATTCAGTACATCACTGAAATAAGCAGGAATAAGAACTTTGTTAATTATTTCATACTACACATAAAATAGAATTTGTTGTCCATAGGCTCATTTCTAGGCTCCAGGTTTGTATTAAAGGATTCAAGGTGACTGTCTTTTTTTCAGTATTTTGGGAACAACTGTTAGATACAAAAATTACTACATTTAATTCAGTGCTTTTAAGAGTAACTTAAGCACAGCCAAACTGACATTCTGCTGTAAACAGATACAGCCATCTCCTCACCTTCCTTCAGCAGCCTGAGCAGATGGACGAGTTTGTGCTGTGCCCTGAAGGTGAACCAGCTTTGGGATGTGTCTCAGACCATGGTGCAAAGTGACTTGATTTAAGGGCCCTCTACTGAGAGTTTTTGTCACCAGTCCATATTCCCAGTAGCGGTTTGCTGCCATCAGTCCTAGAGATAAGGCTTGGATGGGAGAGTCCCAGTGTGTATTGGGCTATCCATGATCTCCATTATATCCTCCCAGTAATGAAAAGCCAGTGGGGGTCTTGTGGTGTTGTATCCCTGAGACAAGGAAGGAGATGATTATTAATTTAGCAGTGAAACAAACAGCACTCTACCAAAGCAGAGTTTTGGTTTTGTGTAGTGACCTTTAAAAATTTCTGTCAATTTTTTCGCAATGCTTCCTAAGATGCTGCTGTACATTTTTGGTTAAAGGGCCTTTAGTTCCTCAGGGGCAGATTTTGTACTAAAGGAAGCAAACTACAGAAACCACAGAAAGCTTGTAACACAACTGTTGAATTAGCAAAACATGCATCATATGTGCAGTGCAGTTTTAGGTATGTCTGTATACAAATATGATTGTTTGTATCACCTGTGACTATGAATTTGGAGCGGTTGGCAGAACCCAGCTAGGTGTGTGGCCAGCACAGGGATCTCAGTCCCAGGACCAGAAAGGTCAGGGCTGTCACACTGGAGCTGTGTCAGAGCTGGGATGGCTGCTGGCTTCATCCCACTGCTTCACAGTCCCCTGCCCTGCAGAGACTTCTGGCCTGGCCTGCCCTTCACCAGGACTGGGGTAAGTGTGCCTGTCTGAGTCTTTGGGATTTCTGCACAATCATCACTTTCATCTGATCTGTTACTCTGGATTAAAAAACTAAAACCCCCAAATTTTTACTTTAAGAGTTATTGAATTTATTTCTGTTAAATAAAGAATTGGTTAGGCATAAAGGTGATGCATAAGGACATTTTCTTAGGAGAGAAGACAAAGAGGGGCACCTGGAGGTGTCCTTCATTGCTGGAACTTTCCTAAGAATTTCTGTAGAGAGGTTGATTTCCTTTTTCATTTTTAATGGTGTTTTTTCAGGGTTTTTGTGCTGGAAGCTATGGCAGAAGCCCTTTATCCCATTTGTGACCACAGGAACTCATGGCAGAGGGCCCAATAAGGCATTAAGTCCGTGCCAGGGCACTCTTTGTTATCTAAACAATTGTATAGTTTCATCTCATTCAATATGCAATATCTAGGAAAAATTTTGTTAAATACTGCCAAGACAGGCAGTTTCATTTGTTTATATAAAGGGGACTGATGGAAGGGTTTGAGGAGATGCTGAGCCAAGCTTTCAGGATTAGTTTCTGGAAGGCTAAGGAAGAACAGAGAGGGTTCTGCTATGCTAAGGTCCTTTCCAGCTAGCTGCCTTCCCAGTTCCTAGTGCTAGTCTGACCTTTTGGGACTTTCTCAAGAAAGAAGAAATGGATTTGCAGATACACTTATGCAAAAAACAAAGTGATTTGTATATGACATCTCTTAAAGAGAGAAATCCGTGGGCAAGCCCCTCTCTCCCTGTAGAAAAATTAAGTCATGTGGGGTTATAGGTTGAAGAGGATGGTTCTTTCAAAAAAGGTTTGTAACACCTTACCTTACACCTTATAGAACTCCTGGCCTCCAGGATGGGAGTTTCTGGGGACGTGAGTGTACTGCAAACTGCACGCTATGAGCTTCATGTCTCAAACATTTTGTGAAAAGTGGTGCTGGCAGGGTAGGCTGAGGTATGTGGTTCTGTGTAGTGAGTGATACCTACACAGAGATCTGCTTTTGGCTCCAGCTGCCTGTCCAGAGACCTTGAACTGGATGGACTTGTGTTTACTTTGTGTTTGGGAGGAACCCTGTCAGAGGTACAATGCTCTATAGCCTAAATAACCTTTTACTTTTCACGTAAGCAAGTGAGCTATTTCTGGCAGAAAATAAGGGGATCTTTAAACTCTTGAAGAGAGATGTGTTTGTTGGTGGAAATGCCTTTTGGGAGCAGCTTTGGTAAAGGAAACATGACATGTTTCCCCTTATTGCAAATATACCATCTATTCACTGTGACAGTGTAGTCAGAGTAGACTGCCGTACCCATTTCTCCTTTGGAAAGCAAAAATAGTTGTTTCATTGACTTTTCTCAAATAAAATCAGATTTGGCTTCTGTAAACCACCTCTTTGGCTGCCAGTTTCCTGTGACAGAGATCCTGTGATTCCTTCATGGAGGCCACCACGTCCCTGAGGTACAGATAGCTGCTGGCTGTGTGGAGAGCTGTCACCTGTGAGTCTTGCTGTCTCTTGCGGCAGTGCTCAGTGCTGGCCTTCCCCAGAGAGAGCAGTGGGACATGCTTCAGAGTAGCTTTCTCCTGATGTACAAAGCACAGGGAAGGGAGAGTAATACAAGTCAAAGGAGAAGCTGCTATGTCCTCTCCTCTGTCACAGAATGAAGAACAGGTAGGGACCAGGCAGTGTCCAACACCTGCAAAGGCAAATGATTATATTCTGACTCTACATTAGCTTAGTTTACAAGGTACTACACAATTCTAATAAAAATAGAATTTAACTGAAACTGCATTTTACTGAAACAACATGAACATGATGGTGTATCACAGCTGTAACCTCAAGCTTAGCTAGCAGCAATTTAGTGATCAAAATGATGCAGATTAAATAAGGTCTCATTAATAACATTTCATTTAAATAGCTTACAAAAAAATCAAGTATCAATATGGTTTGTTGTTTTGTGGTTTTTTTTTTTTTATTAAGTTGTCAAGTCACATCTGTATTTTGTTGTGTGCCATGACTTTGCTATCAGACAGTAGCATTTGTCTTGTCATCACCCAAATGTCTTGGGTAGGGGATTGGAGTAAATCAGTAGCAAAACTAAGTGCCATATTTGTATTTACAGTTGGAGGCTGCTATGAGTTTTTATGAACCACCTCAGCAGTAGCAGCTGCAGCTTCTTTGGGAAGATATTTGCTCTGATATTAAGGGAATGGAAAGTGGAGGAGAACAATGAGCTTATATTTGGCTAGGATTTACCAGGCTCTATTACAGTCAGTATGATGTATATTAAATAGATCCAATTTGCTGATATAAGTTTGTCCCTCTAGTAATAGAAAGGAGCCCATTTAATGCCTGTATTTATGGTTGTTGCTTCATCCTCCCACAACATGTGGAAGAATACCTGTATGTATTAAGAATCTAATTCACATTCTTCCCCTGGTTGCAGTGGAATAGGCTTTTGGTGAAGCTGCTGTGACTTTGCTGCTTTTTGTTATTGCACAGGTCTGAGACATTTACACGTATTCTGGGTTAATTACAGCCAGAGCAGTACCAATTTCTGGTAGGCTTATAAAGCCCACGAGAGCTCTGGTGAGGAAAAACCTGTGGAAAAAGAACTTTTTCTCAGGAGCAGAAACTAAAATTCTGCGTCATTGATTTCTGCCCACTCTCAACAGTAAAACAAGGCCTTGAGAATTGTAAAGCTTTCTGTTGAGCAACATCTGAAGATGGGTAGCCTGCTTGTCTGGGAGGTGGTAGAGTCTGAGGCCCTTTAAATGCCACTGCATTGCCTTTTTATTTATTATTCATTCAGTGAATATATCGAATAGCTGCAGGCATCCATCTGTCATTTTGAGGCCTGTCCCATCAATTCAAACACGCAGCTGCACAAAGGGACGGCCTCTCAATATACTCACCTCTGTCCCCGGCCTCCTTGCCCATCTGGAAAATAAAAATAAAGGCTGATGGATGAGTTAGCCGCCCAACCAGCTATTCTGGTTCTTTCCTCTGGGTTTCATGATGATCTTTTACCCTCTCCTTTCTCTGGGAGAGGTAAGAAACAACTGACAAGTGCCTTCCAGGGTGTTCAGTGAAACGAAGCTTTTGATGAATCCATATATGCTTTATCACCTTTGAACCCCGAGTGCTTTGCTGCCCATGCCCCAGCTCCCAGTACCTGAGGGTTGCTGGCTTGAGCACACTACCCGGACCCCACGGCCAGATGCTGGCTCGGGCAGAGTTCCACAGCTGTCATCAGATGTTGATTTCAGTTTCTGAGTCTGAAAAGAAGTGGCCAGACTTTTCCAGTGTTATTCAAAAGCTGCATCTCTCTCTCTTGTTTTTGTTTTTGTTTTTGTTTTTGTTTTTTTGTGGTTTTTTTTTTTTT
>VZTI01004497.1:601839-669315 GCA_013397865.1 Struthidea cinerea
TTTTTTTTTTTTTTTTTTTCAAATTAGTGAAAACCACCTTTACTGGTCTCTGTCTCAGACAATAGTTAACCTGGGAGATTTCAATCTATTTGCATTTTTTTCCTCATGTTTTAGCATAGCAATGCTTTCAACTGAAGCTCTCAAGGTTTTTTTGTGCGTCGGAAATGAGCAGAGATCAGGGGAGAAGCCTTTAGTGTCACATTCGTGCTATCTGTTTAGAATGTATTTTTTTCAGAGCTCAAGATACAAAGTTAAAGGCAGAGTTCTTTCAGTCCATCTCTTGCCCTCCCTCCTGCTCAAATGTGCAAGTGCACATGAGAACAACTTCATTGAAAACTGCCCACTGTTAAAATCTTTAAAGTTCTAAAATAATTTATCCAGATTTCAGTCTTGTTGAGCTTGTTCTAGGGCAAAGGAGAAATGCATGAGCCAAAGACACAATTTCATGTGCTTTTTAAGTGCATATTCACAGTTAAAAGTGACTTTGTGATTCTCCTTGCCTTTCTAATCTTTGCCTAAAGAAATAGGTTTGCAAATACATACAGTCTAACCAATATCTCTGTTTAAATCTGCAAACCTATTCTAGGGAGAATTTTTTCCAGTTGCTTGGTCCTGTTACCCAGAATCATCTGTCTTTTGGAGTACCCTATTATTTATGACAACAAGCATGATGATGATCAGCATAAACCATAGAACCAATACAAATGCCTCTTACCAAGTGTATGTTGAACGTATCCTCGGGCATTAAAGAAGTCATGTGGATCAAGGAGTAGCTACTACTTTGCAGACATCTGGTAAAAGCCCAGATTGTTACTGAATGTCCCCCAGCAATGAAGAAGTGCTGCAGATAAATAACTAGTACTGTGAAAACATCTGTTAATTTTTATGTTCACTGGGGAATTCACACCACAAAAAATGTTGCTCCTTCATTTGCAGTTACCAGGATTGCTTTTTAATTAGGACTAGACTGTGCGAGTTGGATATTAGCAAAATTGTTTTCAGTTGACACAGTTGTAAACAATATTCAGCTAATTTTATTGATTATGATAACCAGTGTGAAATGTCTGACTGTGTACTTCCTGATGGCAGCCCACAGGGGTTTGTAAGTCATTTGCCCATTCCTTGTGCAGTTCTACTTTGCTGGGTGAATGGTCTGTTTCTGCAGCATTAGGGATCTCTAGTGTGGCTGGACCAGGCCGCATTTGCAAGAGCAAATTCCCTGGCTCTCCTGCTCTTCTCATCTTCAAAGGAAAATGATGGAGAAGATTGCAGTGTTACCTGGATAGGTCAGGATATGGAAATTTTACAAAGAAATGGCTGTGTAGTGGTTGGAGCCTGGGCCTCAATCCTCAAGGAACAGGGTGTCCAAGGGGGAATGCTCCCCTGTGCTCTTAACTCCCTTTCCCAGAATTGATCAGGCTCTGCACTGTGCCTTCTCCTAAACTTCATTGAGAAGCAAAAGATGAATTATGCTGCTTCTCCTTGGTACGAAATATAAATTCAGAACAACTCAGTCCAGTGGCATCACTGGTGGCTTGTGCCTCCTGGGTATCCTTGGGTGTGCACCTGGGGCTCGTTGTAGCTGACGAGGAACCGAACCGGCTCAGCTGCTGAGGAGCCAGCACTGTCCATTCTGCCATTTCTGCTTCCTGCTCAGTGGTGAAGGGGGCACAGAGCCTGTCATTCCTCAGTGGTACTACTCAGGATGAAAATACCTCCTGCTTTTTGTTGGAGGCTGGGCTGTGTCTTGCAGAGGGTACAGGAATTGTAAAGCATCTGGAGGGAGCAGAAAAGTGAAGGTTTGTACTGCTGCATTGGGGGACCTTGCTGTGAATAACAATGTGTTTGCAAAAGATTTGAGGTTTTCAGTGGGGAACTGCTTTTTTTTTTTTTTTTTTTTTCCAAGTGGAAGTCAGCTTTCAGCTAATATAGATTTATCCACTTTGGGATACAAAATCCTGCTTTCTGCTCTGTGCTATTTTTCCTGAATGCCACAGGAGGCTTGATTTTTCCCTGACAGCTAGCTAAAGGGCACGTTTATTTGACAACTCCTTCATCAGTGAAAAAGTAGAAAAGAAATTAATCTAAGGCCATGTGAAGCACAGTAGTACCAAGGAGCTTAATTTTACTTCAGAAAACTATAAGAGAAAGCTTCTTACAGTGGTGTAGGGTTAACTGGAAAATCAAATTTCTCTAGGTCAGGTCTAGCATATGATCTGTGTATGGAGAGAACTGCTTTCCAGAAATAAATCTGGTGTGACAGGGGATGGGCAGGTAGGAGGAGAGTGGGTAAACCACACATATGAAAGAAATGAGAAGTTGGGGTGTTCCTGCATCACACAAGATTAGCTCTACTCGCTGGGGATAACAGCACTGTACTAATTAGCTTGACACAGACTTTTAAATAATTTCTATTGTAGCATCATGTAGAGGCCTGACTCAGGGTATTATGCACACACAATTCAAAGGCAGTCCTTGCACTGAATAACTTTGCAGGGAAGGAAAACTAGACTGATATTTTTTGTTAGCCATTTTTTACTGGCCCTTGTGAGGGTTTTCATGGTCTCAGGGGGACATTGTATGAATTTATGGTAAAATGTGGGTTTGAGGGAACAGCACTCCTCAAGTGAGCAAAATGCATTCGTACCTGCTGTAGTTAAACAGCTGAACGGCCTCTGGAAGCCGTAAGATTGGGAGTATGTGTAGGCATGTGGCTTAGGCTGCTGTGAAACAGGAGAGTCAGTAGAAGTGAGAAGGGCAGAGAGCAGAGAACTGTGAATTTCTCGTGTACACTGGCTGCAGGCACAGCCCCAAGTACCAGGAATGAACTCATAGCTCCTCTGAGGGTTTTGTAGTTCTGTTACTGACTTCAGCTGAGACAGGTTTTCCCAAGTCTTTGTTTCCATTTTGAAGCCTTTTATTATGATCCTGAGGAACTGAAAAGGTTTCGGCTTCTGCAGATGAATCCTTCTCAGACATTAAGTTTTCTTGACAGTTTTAAATGTCAATCTGTTCTTAGTTGATGGATTAATGAAGCTTATTATAGGCTATGTTAATTTAGTCTGTATATGTAGATCTGCATTTATAAGTAGCATGGAAACATGTGTTAACAGTTTTACATGATGACAGGTAAAACACTTGTCAGTGTTTCAGCTGTTGATGAGAGGAATGTGAAAACTTGCCCACAGATTCTTTCCTGGGCAGACAGAGCATCCCTGCTTTGCTAGGGGATGTAGAAAGACCTTTCCTTGTGGACAGAGGAACGAAAAAAAGGTAAATTGTCAACACAGCCAGTGGGCATTCTGTGTTTAATGTTGACAAGTGCCACCTAGGATGAGACCAGTCTAATCTGATTCCCATTAAAATTCAGTATTTGAGGTTTTATTCATTCTTGTCTGCACTCAAGGCTGACATTACTACAAGAAACTGCTTCAGTGTTTAAAAAAACCCAAACAACCCAAAGACCAATCCCCAGACTTTAATTACATAGAATGCTAGAAATGAACCTTGAGAGAGAGAAATCTGTGCCAGCTGTGGGGGAAAAAAAAGAGGCAAAACGATAAATCCTTTAGTGAAACGTTTTTTAAAAACTGGATTCCTTTGTCAGATTTATTTTTACACCGGGGAGAAACTGTGTCTTTTAGAGATGAGGAGCTGGTACTGGTCCATGTAAGATGGTATTTTTGTTATTTGCAAGACAGCAGACTAAACAGAACATGTGAGTTAGTAATTTCTGCAAGGTAAAGAGGAACAATCCCTTTTAATAATTAGATTAAGTGGAGTCTTTACAATTTGGAATACTTATTTGCAATATGCATGAGGTGAAAACTGTATATTAATTAATTTCTATATTTGCTTTGTGTAGTTGTCTTACAAAAAACTTGGTTGTAAATAAACATATACTAATTTTGGAAAATAAAAAGACTGGCAGGCAGATAAACTGGGGGCTGGGGCCCCTCTTGTTTGCACATTACTGTTAGGTGAGTGCAATAAAGAGCTGAGCATCTATTGCTTATGGAAGAGCCAGAGAAGAATCCAGATTTCACTGCTGTGACTTTGAGATAATGGGAGTGAAATGCAGAAATGTTTGTTTAACTTTGAACACATGAAGAGAACAAATCTGAGTAATGCAGCGCATGTGGAGTTTTTTTTCAAAGTCACATTGACAGTAACATTCTTCTTTCAAGCTGGGAATGAAAGGCAAAATGTTTTTGCTAAGTCTCTATTTTGTATGGGATAGGCAGCTGAAATCCTTGTCCCACTTTGGGCGTGACAGTGCTAAGGAATGGCTCGTTTTGGTGTAACACCGAACAGCTTATACCAATAAGGCACATTGTTACCTTTTAAAGTCACTTCCTCTGCTCCACTAGAGATTTCAGGATTGGTTTTTTTTTTTCTGCTGCTCTGTAACTATGTTACAGCTTTAAAGAAATAATCCACATTGTGGCTTTAAAGAAGACCTCCAATAATGGTTGTTTTGTTTGTTTAGATGCTGCCCTGCACATTGCAAGTGAAGTTATCGAAGTCAGTATTTTGCTGTCCTTATAGCCTGTTATAAAACTGTGGTACTTGTGGCTGGGGTGAAGGGGTTGTTTGCCTTTAATAAAAAGCTCGGATTATTTCTGTAAATTTGTCTTCATGTTAGGGTGGCATCTCTGTGTTAAACATCTATGACTTGCCCTTATGAGATAGAAAAGTGTAATGGGGAAAAATGGTATGTTTAAAGTGCTGTAGGATCAAGTGTTTGTGGCCTCTGTTTGTGACAGGGTGGCAGGGAATGACACCAGATCTGCAGGATTGTACAGGGCTCTGAACTGTGTTTAGTACTTTTTGTCAAGGACAGGTAGTGGAGGAGGAGAGCACAGGCTGTGCTGAGGCAGAAACGAAGCTCTATCCAGCACCTCTGGAGGGGAAGTCCCGTGACTTCCACACACCCATAAGCGTGGTTGTGTGTCAGGGACAGTCCTCAGCAGGTCAGAGAGGCAGTGGGAGCAATCTCAGATGCAGCAGTTCCACTGTTCTGACCCACTCTTTCAGATATGATCATCAGCTCAAAGCAGGGAACAGGTCTGCTGCCTTGCACACTCTTAAATGAGGTTTCCAGGGTGCCTTACTTTTCGTGTCAGGGCTGTGCTGATGACAGTATCTTGTGGGTTGTTTCTCTGTTGCCTTCACCAATTATGGACCATGACATCCCCCATTCCTACTGAGACTGAACTCTTCTAACTTTATAATGCTCAATTTATCTGATAGGACGTAGCTTGTTTTGATTTTTTATTTTTTATGACAGTCAGTTCCCTTCACAAAGAACAGGGTTGCTCTAGTGCTCATGATGCATCACTGTGTGTACAGGGCACCAGTGGAGCAGCATGTTAAATGCAAACCTTCAGAAAGCACATCTTTGTGGCCATCTAAACTTTGTGTTCACAACCCAACACTATGGAAATGACCCTGGGGTTGTATGATGCACCACAAAACGCAGATCATCTGAGAGGTGAGTAGCTGAGCTGGAATTCTAGCTGCTGAATTCAAGCTGCCAAATGAGTTTAGTGGGGGGAGATGTAAAGCATTTTTCACAGATTGGAATGAATTGCTGTAGGTTGTGATGCCCCTGACCTTTAAATATTTTTGACAGTAGAACATAACCTGTTCTCGTGAGAAGAAAATCCCCATCACAAAAGGACACCTTACATTATTCAATTCCTTGGTGTGTGTGGATAAGTAATTTTATTTGGAAAAGTTGGTATGATTTCATCATGAGGATGCCCTCTGCTTTAATTCAATCTCCCTGACCTGAGTTCAAACCCATCACACATTGTATCAGCTGCAAATAATTCCTTTGTAAAGATTGTCAGAAGTGAAATAAGGTTAAGTCAAAACCCTACAGCTCTGCAGAATGCATGACTAGTGCATATGAAGGGGTGATTGGCAATTCCTGGCCCAAGGGTCAGTTTTAAATTGTCCTTGCAAGAGTTGTCATCCTCAATCAAAGGTTCAGCTCAAAGACAAGGAAATCAGAGAAGTGCCTGTATGAGTTGATCTCAACTTGAAAATTCTCAAGTTGAGGTGATAATTTAAGAAATACTAGAAATGTAACTTTCTCTCCACCTGAATGTTAATGACTAATACTATAAGCTACTTTCACACTGATTTTTATCTTCTGATTTAGCTTTAAGTCCTGGTTTCAGCTGGGATAGGGTTTATTTTCTTTTTAGTAGCTGGTACTGTGATATGTTTTGAATTTAGTATGAGAATAATGTTGATAACACACTGATGCTTCAGCTGTTTCTCAGTAGTGCTCACTCAGTCAAGGACTTCTCAGGGTCTCATGCTCTGCAGCGAGCAGGTGCACAGGCAGCCAGGAGGGAGCATGGCCAGGACAGCTGACCCAAACTGGCCAAAGGATTTGCCACACCACAGAACGCCTGCCCAGTTTACAAACTGGGGGAGTTGGCCAGAGGCCACCAATTCATGCTCAGAGCTGGGCTGGTCATCAGTCAGCAGGTGATGAGCAACTGTATTGTGCTTCACTTGAGTTTCTTGAGTTTTATTTCTGTCTCTCAGTCTCCATCATCATTATTATTATGTTTATTTCAACTGTTAAAGTGTTCTTATCTCAACCTATGGGTTTTATATTTTCCCATTCCCCTCCCTATCCCACTGAGGGCAGGGGAGTGAGTGGCTGTGTGGCACTGAATTGCTGACTGGGTTTAAATCACAACATCTTATTAGATCAAATTTTAAAAATAGTCAGGTACTAGGCATTTAGGTGACAAGTAGGTTTTCAAAGCAAAGCAGAGGATAAACAGTTAAGTCTGTCTAGCCACCAGTAGGACTTCAGCCTGGTTGGATGTTAGGGCTTGTCGGAGGAAAGAAGGTTCTTGGCTTCTACCTTTGAGATGCCAAAATATTTATGAAGACAAAAGTCTTCATAAATATTTATCATAATATTTATCAGTCATCCCTGAGTCTGTAGAGTCTTGTAAATGCCTTGTTTGGTGTTATGTTGCTGTTTGGTGTTGTTTTTGGGGGTTTTTTTGGTTGTGTTGTTGTTTTGTTTGCTTTTGGGGGGTTTGTTTGTCTGTTTGGGTTTTTTTTTGGATGAGAAGCATTCTGTACTTTTATTTTGGAAGGTAAATTTTATTTTGAAGTAGAGTTCTGAAACTCATGGGTTAAAATAAAGTGTCTTTACATAACAAACACACAGTCTATATGGAGGTGTTATGTGCTCCAAGTGGAAGTATCAACTGGTGCTTTGCATAGACTCACAGCTGATGAGTTTGCATTTAAAGACAGCTTCTTCCTGGCTTTTAGTCAAAGGTTAATATTAAAAGATCTAAGTCTTGCCTGTATTAGGAAGGGAGAAGTACTTCAGCATAATTATATCCCTGCAGTTGCCCTGGTGCTGCCTTTCTGAAGTCACCCCCTCTCTTGCCTCTTTTTTTTTTTTGCTAGAATTAGTCTCCCACCTTGTCTCTAGAAGAACAGGAAAAGACACCAGCCACAATGAGTTATCAGTGAGCTGAATTTCAGCAGCCACTAACAGATGGGGCCAAAGCAAAAGAAACCGAACAACCAGTAGTCTTTTAAACACAAAACAACAAACAAACCAACCCCCATTTATGGAGCTCAGTTTCACTAATATAATAGTTGTGGAAACTTGACTCTTAAGAAAGGGATAGGAAATACTAAGAAGGACTACATCTCGCTCTCTGTTTTTGAATAATAAGACAGGAAATCAAGTGGGAAAAAATAGTCTTGACCATATTCTTTCTGCATATATGTAAGATCATTGGAAATGTCTCCTTGTGCAGTATATCCAGGTGCTTTTATGAGCTTCCCATCAACGTCTCTTTCAAAGTTAAATCTAACTTGACACGTTTCTCAGTGACCATAAATTTAGTTTGTAACAGAGTCTGGAATTCTTTGATACTGACACTGTGTTGCTGCAATTACTGTCCATGGTCCTGCAGCCATTCTGAAATAAAAAGGGCTGCATACTTTGCTTTTAAGTCAATCCCTTAGAGGCTCAATCAGTTTGATTTCTGAAACCTGTGCTTGGCAGTGAAGCTGATTAAATTCTCCCTGTATCAAGGCTGTGCACACTGGGTTCAAAACCTAGGTGCAATATCATGTTCTCATAGTGAAGTTAATGATAGCAAATTTTGATCTTTCAGAATCCAGGTTTCAAAAAACCTCAAAACAGGTCTTTCAAGAGTATGAGAAGATATGTGTGGAGCTGGGCAGCAAATTAGGTCAAAAAAAAGTAGATCCAGATGTATGATGCACCGACTTTTTGGTCATGTCAAGTTACTTCTTTAAGCATGTTTTTGTATAGGAACAGGTTCCATCTAGGAAAATGATCCAGGCAGCAAGGGGACATCAAGTTGAAGCAGATGTAGAGTGCCTTAGCAAATGAATGCTCACAGTCTGATGCACATTTCTGTTGCTTTTTTTTTGCAGTATAAGTAAATGCAGTAAATTGCCCCAGAATTAATTCCTTGTAATTAGAACACAGGGGAAGTATTGCTGACTGTCCTGTAGGTTACCAATAGCCAATGCTTAGAGTATAATATTGCATCCAGTTTTCAAGATGACCGATAGAAAAGTCTCCAGATCTTTCTCATCAATTCAACATAAGTTTCCAGGACTCTCATGGATCTTTCTTGTGGTGGTGTATTTCCCACAGATTTACTTATTATAGGTATGCCTTTCAGATTGTTCCCCCCCCTTCTCCCTAGCCCTGGCCGCTCCCTCGGGCTCTCCCTGTTGGCTCCTGTAGCCCAGCCCCGCCCTTGTACCGCCCCTGGGCCCTGGGAAAACCCCCCTGCTCCCCGGCCGCGGCCTCTCTGCCTCTGGAGATGGGCTTGTCACCATGCAATGAAAGTTCCTCTGAGGCCCACGTGGAGAGACCCTTCTCGCCTCCTTTACTGTTACCGTGTTGTGGGGCCGACAGCTGGCGGGAGCAGGTACGCGGGGCCGCCCGGAAGGGCTCCGGAAGAGCGGGACGGCCGCTCTGCCCTCAGCAGCCCCGCAGCGCTTACCGAGAAGGCTGCGGCTTGCTAAACCCAACCAAGCAACACTTTCTCACTTTGAGATTATCTGCATTAGCTTTTATATGACATTTTCAGGTTGTCTAATATGCAACTGAAGAATTTCTATCAGAGAAGAACTGATTCCTCCATTTCCAGTGCCACAGACTTGCATGTTCCACCCTCCTGTTATATCAGGCTGTCTAGAAGTGGCCTAGATTACTGTTATTATTTTGGTTTAGGAAAGCAACATGCCGTTTTCCCCCCAACTGCTCTGATAAATTATACTAGGAAATGTCTGTCAAGTAATAGGAAGCAATGTATCCTTGGAAATGAAAGGGACGGAAATGTTAAAAATAATCCACTCCTCGGTAATTGTTGAGTACATCTCCAAGCCTTGCAGTCAGGGCCTTGAGCCAAACAAGAATAAGAGATGGGTAAATGGGAGAGAAGATTTTAACCACTTTGTTAGTTAAGGTAATGTTTGTGGAAAATGATAAGCCCATATTAATTTACCCTAAAGGACTCTGTCTAACAGAGACCTGCTTTAAGAAAGATTTGAATGATTCTTAGTAATTCTTGAGTCCTGAGAAAAACTTAGTCCAGTGAGTGATCATGGAATTCAATAAACATCATCTTCTTGAGGAGTTGCTCAGTAGTGCAGTGATCTTACTTGCCCCAAAACAGACATACTGAATTAATACCCAAACATTTTCTTGAGTTAATTCAGAGCAGCTCTGAGCATGAAGGGCACCGAGCTATCTTTCCTGAGTAAATCCTTGCACTTGTGACTGCATACCTGGTTTCTGTTTTTCATTAACTTTGTAACAGGAAATATCTCTTCTTGGCTGAGATATTTTCATCACTAAAGTGATTTTAAACATATGTGAAGGGCTATCTATAAAAAGAAAAGAATGGTGTTCTTAAAGGTAATGACATTACCTGAAGGCAACTAGTTTGTAAGATATGTAGATATGTAAGCCTTTATTGCTGTCAGTGGGAAAGAAAAAATGCTTTCCAATAATCAAAAAAATGTAACCATTTGGTATTCAGTATGGGTGTGAATGGAATTAACTGATATGTATTTCTTCACTCAGGTAATTGCAGAAAACATGAACAGGACAGGCTGCTTAGAAGAGGCAGGGGAATTGCACATTATTGCTATAGATGAACTGTCCTGGGTGACCAAAACTGTGAATGTAGCTGTGCACTACTAAAGAAGTATCTACATCCCTTGCAATAGTTTCAATATCTAGGGTTGCCCTGATGAAGGGCTTCGCTTCTGTTTTTTCTGCAGTGTAAATGGGTGCCCAGAACACTTACAATTTTTCAGCTCTGAGGTCTGTTACAAAAACTGTTGGTTCCTTCTAAGCCTACAATTACTTTCTGTGAAATTAGTAAAACAGCCTTACTGACGCTACAGTTGAGAATACCTGAAATAGTTACTGCGATCCTGAAACTCACAGGGGAAGGAATTTGCCTCCACTAGAGGAAATTTTATTTTAGTAACTGTAGTTATTTGAATTATTTTCTTCTTAGGATTGTAAGGAAACAACATGATTCTTTCTGGATGAAGGTGATGTAAATCCTAACTAAGTAGGGTAATAGGAAACAAATGTTAACCACATGACTGCATGCAGCTGATGAGAGAGCTGCCCCTGATTTCCCTGAATTAATCTTAAAGATGGAATAAAGAAGTACAAGGCATTATTCTAAGTATGAGAAAATGCATCACTGAAATGATTTTGTTATGGGAAAACAGACTTGCATTTCACGCCACTGCTTTACAGAAATGAAATTAAAAGGCAGTTCTTGTATAGCTGTGTATTTGCTTTCCAAACAAATGGGATCCCATTCAGTCTCAGCTCTCTTCTAATTCTCTCTCCTGCTGATGCAGATGCAGATTGACCTTTTGCTCCAAAGTTTAAAATCAAAATGCAGCTCCTCTCTGTGGACACAGATATAGCCCAGAATGGATGATAAGGTACTTGGAAATAATAGCATAGTTTACATGTGATTGTACATAAGAGGTATAAGGTCAAAGCAGCATCTAAATGCAGTTTCTGGTTTGGGGCAAGGCTGTACTTTTTCAGACATCCGAAAAATAACAGCATTGGAAGTTGATTTTTCATGTTCCTTTTTTTTTTTTTTTTTCATTCCCCAATGTAAAATGATTTTGAAACATAAATAACTAAAAATACAGCAAGTAGTTTTTCAGTGAAACACAGTATGTCTGGGTTTCTAAGGTCAGGCAACAAGCAGCCGTGTTCAAAAAAACAAAGTGCTGCATGGAGGTCTTTCAGTGTGTGTCTATAATACATCCAAGCCCCCCTAATTTCTTAATAATTAGAGTCCAAGTAATGACTCACAGTCACGTCGGGGCTAAACACATACAAAAATGTTTTCAAGCCTGTGGGGGTATATGAGGGTTTTAGTGTCTCTTCCTCATGTTTTTGCCAGCTCTGACAATTGCTTATATCTCTTTCGTGACCTTGTGTGTTGGTTTGGGTACAGCATTGCATGACCATTACCACGACTATAGCCACTCAGTTTTAGAGATTTGACTGATTTTATGTTTATACAGTCTTGAAATGTGAAGTCTCATATTCCACTCTAAACCTGGAACTTCTGTTCTTTGAATTCTGTGATCTCTGGATGTATAAATGAAAAGATTTCTGCCCCTGAGCTGATTAATGTCTTTCCATCTGTTTTCTTTTTCCTGTAAGAATGCACTGAGTATTTTCTGCATCAAACATTTTAGTTTCATTTTTATTAAAGCAGGAGTGAATAAATACTCTTTGCTAACATAAATCTGAACCTTACACTTCTCCATTTCCTTATATAGGTAGTATTTCATATGCCTTATATCCTTTCTACCGCTAGCCCTGGACAGTATGGACAGATGAGCATTGTGGAGGGCCATCATTATTTCTCTCTGGCTTTTCTGCCAAGCGTTGGATGAATGTGTAGGATGTCTCAGCGATGATGTAGCAGATAGTGAGCTAAGGAATATAACAGACCTGCAACCAGCTACTACTGAATGGATGTGGGAGGAACCTTTCATCCTGTGAAAAGTGGCTGAACTTTTTTATTTTGTGGGGTGTTTTTTCTCCCTCCTACATACTCCTCTCCCCTTCATTCCTGTAACAAATGTTGAAGCTTTGTGGTGTGCGTATGAGTTTTTGGGGAGGGTTTTTTGTTTTGAACACATTTTCTAGGCTTTAACTAGTTATATTTGATGGTTTCAGGCTGTAGGATTTTACTGCTATGTCCTCTATGCAATTTATTTTGATGCTCTTTTCATCAGTGTTTAATGCTTACTTCTGAGTTGATGGACTGACCAGTCCAACAAGCAAGATGTTTCTCAGCCTTGTCCTCAACTATTGCCAGGATTCATGTTCTGCTTGCTCTCATGCTCTTCCTGTGGGTCAAGCAGGCTGGCTTGTGCTTTGGATTAGCAGGACGAGCAGAGGAGTCTGGCAAGGGAAGATCCAAGCCTTTGGTGATACATCTGCTTCCTTCTGCTGTGCCACTGGCACTGGGCAATAGGAAATACCTCCTAGTTCAAACATGTAGACTGGGTTCTGGAGATCAAATACAGACAGAAATCCCAATGTTGGGGTTTCTTATTAGGAAGCTTAGGAATTTCTTATAGTATGAAGAATTGGGTCTATGCAAAAGATTACTTCTAGAAGCTGTGCCTCTTAATGGAAGTAATTTAAGTCTTGGTTGTTGAAGGAATCCTCAGTTTTGCTGCATTAAGAAGTTTTTACATCTGGTGTTTCTGGACCAATTGTATAAAAGCTTTTTAGGTATAGCCTTGAATTACAACATTCTCTTTTTCATTAAGCTATTAAGCTTTTGGCTTAAAAACAGTTAAGTGTGGATTACACATCTAAACTCATTAGGGGAAAAAAGTATGAGAGAAGATATTGCAAAATCAAATGTTTACTGTAAGCATTAAGTATTTCAGGTCCCTATCAGGACTTCAGGATTGGAGACATGTTTTTAAGATATTTTATGAGCTCTTAATAGAACAAAGTCCTTCCCACAACGATATGATTCTTTTCAATAAAGCCTTTGCTTTAGGTTTCTTTGCAGGGTGGTTTTTTTTTTTTTTTTTTTTTTTTTTTTTTTTTTTTTCCGCTATTTACTGTAATGTTCAGAATTCCATTTATAAAATTAATCCTTAAAACAGCAGATTTGTATAAGTGCCACATGAAAAACTTCACACTGAATTTGTCTCAGTGTGTTTTGTTCAAGTTGATTACCAGTTATTTTCTGGATGATCTGCTTAGAGCGAAGGTGTTAGAAATGTACTTTTTTCAGAAGTACTATTTTGGGTTGCAGAGCAATGCAGATTTTGATTTGGTGTAACAGTAGCGTCTCATTTACAGAGTGTGCCTAGCATTTAAGATCTTCTAAGTAGAGAAAAACCTTAGATTAATCCTTCTAAGCAATCCTGTGAGAACCACCCCTGTTTGCATTTTGCAGTAAAGCAGGATGAGAATACCACACCACTTGCCACAGGCAGGGAGCAAGTGGTAAAGTGGGGATTACAATTTGAAAGCTCCTGTCTCTCCAGCCTGCACTCAACCCAGCAGATATCGCCGACTCTTCTAATCAAACCTCTGAAACTACAATATCTTACCATCTGTTGTGCAAATTTCCTTGGGGAACTGCAAGAGTCTCTTTTGCATTTCAGGCTCTCTGAAAACTGTATTTAAAGAAAAAAAGCTAGAAGTGAACAAAAAGGCATAGAAGCCATGCATTTTTTTTTTAGGGTGTTGGTTTGGGTGTTAGAACTGGCTCATTATTGATGAAAACAAAAGATGTCTCCTACTGAGCACTTCAAATTTCATGTTAGGCAAAATGGGTTTTTTAATGATGAAAAGGGAAGAAACCCAGCTTAATTATTTCCATCTTCCAATCACCTCTGTCAAACTCCTCTTGATTCAGTGACTTGCCAGAATTTACCCATTGGCACAATATTTATTTTTAGACATGTCACTAGATTTCAAGCAAAGCTTGCTGGTGCATACAAATTATTCATTTAAGCATTGATTTGAACATAATAATAATAATAATAGCAGCATACAGTTCTCTCACAATTTGTCAGGCAGGCATTCAATGCAGTCATTCTGGTAGCAGTAATTTTAAGCAATGTTTTATTGTTGACCATTCAGGTTTGAATGACAGCAGACAATGCAAGCCACAAATAAAGAAAAGCAGGAACTGAAGTGCTTGTTCTGCACTGGCATGCAGAGGTTCCCTCAAACACCAGCTGCCTGCAGCAGCCACAGCCGTGGAGCTGGATGTTAGAAAGCACTTGCTCCATCTCCACTGCTGCTTGGCCGCACTCTTGTCTCGCCACCAGTCTGCACAGAGGGAGCAGCTCATGTGCTGGGGTTAGGAGGAGGGCATTTTTTAGCCCTCATTGCTCATTAGCAAGAGGCAGGTGATCTCATTTCTCACTGGATCTGTAGCCTGTTAGCTGCTAAATACTTCAAAGATGCCCAGATGCTTTAACATCCTTTTCTATGCAGCATCAAATAACAATGTGCATTTGATTAACTCTTCATAGCTTTAACACTGACCAGTGCACCTGTGTGTTGTGATGCTCCAACACCTCTGCAATGGTGGTGTCTTCACATTTTGGATGAAGTTCTGCCTCCACGCCTGGTTATAAGTAACTTAACTCTCCTGCTCCTCACTTTTCTGAGGTCTCTCATTCCTCATTATCAGCTGTAGGAAGCTTATGCTCCATGTTTCTAACTAAGACAACACTGGGCAAAGTTGTTCCCCAAGGACTGTCACCTGCCTTGGCTAGGAAACCTTGTGCTCAGTCTGTACAATATGTAGGACGAGAAGGACCTAGTCAGTGTTTGGAGCTCAAATGGCTTCTGCTTTCCACGTGCAAATTTGTAGCTACCGGAGGCACCTACAATTCTGTGCTGCAAGAATTTGTTGGTATTTTTCATATCTGTGGTGAAAAACCTTCTCTGAATGTAGTTGACACCTAAACATCATCCAGTCTTTGGGGAGTATCAGATAGTGACTGTTTGCATATTGTTTGTACAATGTGCTACATAATAAACAAACAAAAAAAAGTATTAATATTCGATAGAATCCACAAGGCAGGGCAGATGGATTTTTTAAGGGGGTTGTCTGTACATATGTGTGTCTGTTACTGCTGTCAGTAGCTTTCATTTATGTCACTTACTGGGTGGCCTCTGATAAAATAGCTACTGACTAGCCTTCATCTGGGTTTTGGTGAGGTTTAGAGTGGGTTTTTTGGTCAAAAATGTAAGCCAAATCACTTTCTTAGCCAACCAAAATATTTTGGAAGGCCGTCCTAGTGACTCCACTGGAATGCTCTTCCTTGCAATCTTGTAATAAGGAAAAAAAAATTTAAAAAGGGGCGGGATATGACTCCCTTTCTCTTAAGAATTAACGATCTGTGAATTTTGTGATAAAAGCTCTAACCTAATCAGGAGAAAAATCAACTAAGAGATGTGCTAGAACAGCTAAAATGTAAGAGGGACTTTCTGCAAAAGGGATGGGATGCCAACAGCTTGTGCCTGGCCCTCAAAAGAAAAGTCCAAGAGTTGTCATGCTTACGTGTGGCTGGTCTACAAACAGACTGTACCCAGACACCCCTCAGCATAGTATCGAGATGCTCTGAGTTTTGTTAATTTGTTTTAAATGCGGTTATCGGTTCTGACAGAGAACTGTAGCTTCCATCTGCCTCTCACTACTGTTTTCTTTGGACAGACCTTGTGGATGTGGAAGGGCTTGCTGGCAGATTGCAGCTGACCTGAGGGGTTGGTGTGTACAAAAAGAGGGGGTGTACTTTGTTCATTCCAGTGCCTTATGTGAGCACCCATTGGGAGGAAATAGTTTTGCTGTAAATACCAGAATCTCATATTCTGAGGATGGGGGAGTGAGAAGGGAAGAGGGGAGCAGGGTGAAATGCAAGAGAGAGAAAGAAAGAGTGAGCATGTTACAGGAGGGCATAATGTGCATTTCTTTTTGGGATGTTCTGTGTGTGCTCTACCTTTAGGAAATTATGCTGTCTCCTGACTAAAAGAAGGTGCCTTAGAACAGGATTTCAAAACCAAAGCTGAAATTTTAATATTATTATGTAGGAGTTTGGGTTCCCATGACTGTATGTGCCTGACCGTAATATTCAAGTCCATTAGAAATGGTGCAAGTGCAACTTAGAGGTGGAACAGCTCTGCCATACTAGGTGCCATTATTGCTCAAATTTTAGCCTACAGGAGAGCACAGGAATGCTGGTATAGCAAATATTTAGGTAAATCATATTACCAATGAAAATATTTTCACTTATTCATATTGAAGAGATGGGACTCAGCACCAGCTCTCTATTTCCTCAGTCAATAGTGGCTTCACTCTCCTTTTAAAGGGCTGCCAGTAATTTTCACTGCCATTTTATCAAGTTAATCCTACTAGGACAGAGGGGAAAATTTATTGTTTCTATAGAGAGGCAAAGCAAAAGCTTCTGACTTAAATTTCATTACATAATTATGATAGAAGCGTTGTTTTGCTTCATAGCTTTGTGTTGGCGACATTTCAACAAATCCACTGTAAGGATTTAAACGGGAGAAAACTTTGCAGAAAATCTTGTGGAAAACCTTGTTAAACATGTTATTTGGCAACCATTCTTGTCATACTGAAAGACCTGGAGGGAACCAAATATACATAATGCATTGGGTTATTTGCATTTACTGACAAATGCTGCCTAATACAGTTTTTAAAGAAAGAATTAAAATGTAATGTTAAACTACATTAAAGAAACATCATTAAGGTTGCAAAATTAAGCAATCAAACATAAAGTTGTCAGTGCAACCCTGATTCAGGCTCCTTGTGTGTATACATTATGATACAGTCTTTAATTACGGGATCATATACTATTTTTTTCTCTCTTGCCTCATTCAGTGAGCAGGATGAATAGCACTCACTAAATGAGCAGCTATTCAGTATTATGTTTTCTCCGTTGTTCAGTGTGTGGTCCCATGCTTTATTTATGGCACACGATTGAAACTCTGCTCTGAAAAGGAAATCTAAATCTCCTCACAGGCTTTTTAACAGCCATCACCACTGCAGTGTCTGGGAGCTTCACAAGCACTAATGATGACTTTATCTTCACAACAAGCCTGTTAGATGAAGCAGTGACAGCAACTCAGGGGAGCTGAAGCTAAAGAGAAAAGGTCAAAAGTCTTTTGCCAGCTTGTGGCATTCAATTCAAGATCTGTAACATCTGATACTGTAGTGGCAGCATTGCACTGTAGCTGTTTAAGAGTAGTTTCTGCAAACTGAGTACATGTGTCTGTGTCCCTGCCAATCTCTCAGCCTGGTAGCACCATTCATCTGCCTTTCTTTTCCTGTTCTCTGGGGTCTAATTTACTATGGACTTCTTCACTACTCTCTCAGATGAGGTTCAATGCTGGCACAGGTGCCATAGTTCTGTAGAGCTGCGTGTCATGGTTATGTGTAGAAAAAGATGGAGCACGCTTGGTGAGAATGAGATTATGCAGTATTTTAAAGACTAAAATTTGGGGCTTTTGTTGAATGTGTTCCATTTAAAGTTCTTCAAAACTAAGTCTGGCCAACTTGGATTGTCTCTTAGGAGCATAATATAGGGAATATCTGGCCCTATTGTATGCCGACTGAATTCCACAATTGTCATCTCTAGAGCTTTGAAAAAAAAATTATTAAGAAGTTGATGGTACTGTGCTGACGTGGTGAATGGGAGAATCGAGCATACAACTCATTTCTATTTCATTTTTTGTAGTCTTTTTGACTTTTTGAGTTTTTCTTCAAGTCAGTGAAGTATCCCAACTTTAATAAAAATCTGACTTTGGATCATTTTGGGAGACCTCATAGTAGAGAAAGCTATGTTGACGGATCATCTCAAAGCTCTGACTGAGAGTTGCAGAAGAATATCTGCATGTGCTTCCTTTACTGTGCAGATGAATTATTTTGGCTGAAGTTTGTGTGTAATTCAAATCAGATAGAGGACAAGACCTGTTATATTCAATATTGTGTACATTGGCTAACCCTACAGGGAAAGAGAAAGCAGGCTCTTATAATGGGAAGACAAAGAATCTTACTAATGCATAGAATTACCAACCTTAGCAATGCAAATGCCAGGTTTTCAGCCAGCATAAATGACAATGAGTGTGTGGACTCAAATACAGCATGTTGATACTGCAGATGACAGTCTTGCTAACATATCTTCAAGTAATATTCGCCAAACATATAATGGAGAAAAAAAAGTTGCAATGCCATCTGTATAGTGTCCCATTCTGGACACTATTGAAGTAATCAGCACTTTAACAGGGTTCTCTCGCATGCGTCAAGGATATGAAAAAATAGAATATGTCACATTTTTCCACAGCTGCTAACAAAAGGTGGATATTTATGTACATTCTCCTCTTCAGTGTAAATGCCCAGTTTGGCTCTCCCAAGTTGCTCTTTTACTTTACTGTGGGTTATTTCCAGGGTCAGGTTGGTGAATTTTTTTAGTATTGCTGAATGGTTGGTGACAAGAGATCTGCAGATTTTGCTGTTATAAGATACTGTGTCATTGTGCATTTGTGCAGCAGTCTCCTTCACAGCTTTTCTCCATTATCTGGAATCAAGTGCAAACCCACGTAAGAAGGCTTCATAAGTCATGTTTTGGTGAAAAAAAAATAAAAGTCATCAGCTCAGTGTTCCTCCTCACTATTTTCTCCATGAGCAATCCATTTCTGCATAGGGCTGCCATCTTGGAGAAGGATAGAGACAGGTGAGAGAGAAAGAGGAGGACTTCTCTAGTGAGTTTGGTTTGTGGCTGAATTGATGTATTCTGAAGATGTAGGTATAAGTTGTCTGCAGAAACTGCTGGTATCTGGGAGCATAGTGGAGTTCATCATGTTGCCTCCTTGAAAGCAGGGACTCCTGCTTTGGCTGTCTCATTCCAGCGTTTTTTAAATACTGTGATAAGTTATCATAGCTGTAGCACACAGATTTGCCCTCTCTGGACAACAGTCTGATTTCTTGACTGTATGAATGGATAGGCTGGCAATAATCAGCTTTCTCCCTATCATGTATAAAGCTGATGCCACTGCTGAGCTGCATTTGTGGGTTCTCCAGTGTTTCTTACCAAATTCTTCTGTTGCAGTGATTATGCAAAGATTATGCAAGGGGGTAACAGAGTGAGTTGAACTAGCGCAAGGACAGTCAGATTCCTCATTGGCTGAGTGCTGCGTATTTTTGAAATTGTTTTTTGTCTGCTTGAAGCAAGTTTTATAATGATAACCATCACATAAAAGCCGTTACACTGCTTAAGCAAAAGTGGTCACAAAGCCCTTTTAAAGTGGCCTGCTTGTTAAAAAATCAGACTGAGTTAAGCCTTGCAGCTTTTTTATACATGCTTCCTTAAATCCCGTTGTAGTTAACTAATGCAGCAGAAGCACTTAGCTAAGGGTTTTGTTGGTCCTGGCTCACACGTTTGTGTGTATGTTTATGTCTTTGTGGTGGGTCTGCTGGACCTCCTGTGCCTGTCTAGCTAAGCTTTGAAAAATCCATCAAGGAGTTCTCTTTTTGAAGCCAGTAATAACCAAGCAACTTGGGCAGGGGGTCCCTTAAACTCCCCTTCTCCATCTGCTGGCATATTGCATACAGTTTTACTTGCACATTGCAGAAGCTTCCATTATAGCAGGCAGTGAAAAGTCATTATAATCTGCAGTTGTAGTGTGCTGTTCCACCCTGCATGTTCTACGGGGCTGTGTCACGGTGGGCTGCCTGTCATGCTCTGCATAGGCAGAACTGCTGCATCTTGCCAAGAATTTCCAGGTTGGATGTATGACATTAGAAGCCTGTTAGTAGAACAAGCCTTGTGTGTGCTGCTGGCAGGAGAGAACAATGAAGCTTTCTGTAGTAAAATAAATGACTATCGAGAAATCCCTTTTTTCAGAAAGTAGTTTGAGTTCTCTGTGATGTGTGCTCTGGCTACTTTGCCAAGTGCTTTTGCATTTACTTAGTATCTGTTTGGAGAATGGGGAAAAAAAATCAGTAGCAAACTCATTCTGATATTTGGAGCAGAGTTTTGGGCTATCTACTCTCTGTACCCTGCATTTAGAAGCAGAGAAATTCACTTGCCATGGTGCTTGTCCAGCAGAGAAATTAGATGGTCCTCCTTACACTGACCTGCTCTGGCACTGACTATTTTTTCTTAGTAGCCTCTGGCAACAGGATGGTCAGCCTTAAGTGTCTAATATCTTCAGAGACTTTGAGGTGAGGCCCTTTTTGCCCAGTCATACTTTTCCCAAGTTTTGTCCCATAATTCTCACTGTCAAGCATTTTCTAGTTTCCCTAAATTATGTTTCTCCTTCAGGAAGAAAAAATGTCCAACTGTCCCTTATCGGCTACTAAGTACCTCTGTAAAAGCTATTCATTTTCTCACTGAGATGGGGGAATTTTGATAGCACTTCGATTTTTAACGTCTCTCTCTGAGGAATTCTTATCTAGCCACAAATGCAAAGTACCTCTTGCACTCAGCTTAATTTTAGTTAGTGCTGCTACAGTCAAGAAATTTGCAGCAGGCAAGGAAAAGTCTTCTTTGATAGAAGTAATCTTCAAAGTTAGGTGGCCAGAAAAGAAATAGTAGATAAGAGCTTCTGCCCTCATAATGTCACTGCCTGCCCCATGAACAATAAAATCAGAAACCTCTTTGAGTTGTGCAAGACTAACAGCACCACTGGCAAAACTAATGGCTGTGCTAGTAGCCGCAGCAGAGAAGGCTGGTGTACTGTGACTCAGGAGGAATTTGTCTCCTGAAATGCAGTGATTTACCTTCATTGACTGAGAGAAGGCCTTCTCTCATGGTTCTGCACCAAAACCTCTCTGCACCCTCCTTTAGCAGTGGGGGTGGCTGGGGAGGTGCTGGCAGGACTGGAACAGAGCTGAGATGTAGCTTTGCTGAGCAGCCTCCTCAAAACCTTCTCAGCAACTGCTCAATTTGTGGTTGTAGCCTCAGCCCTTCTGCTTATATCCTTTCTTTTGGGGTTCCCCAGAGTCTAAAAATGTGTGCAAGTCATCTTCAAACTGCAAAGAAGGGTGAAAAGTGTTTAAAATATGTATGTGTGTGGTGTTTCAGAACCTTCTTCACAGATATATTTTTTTATTCAGAAGGTGGCTCCAAATGGTCTCTTTTAAAGATAATGTTTGCTATCAGACTTTTTTATGAGTTTCAGGTTTACGAAAAGAGCAAACTTCTGCAGGAACCATACTGGGTCAGCTTTTCAGATGTCTTTTGAAATATCTTCTCTTATTAGCTTTCGAGTTTCTCCTGCTGGGATCATAGTAGGTTAAGCAATTTTAAAGCACTCTTTTTTCCCCTACAAATGTAATTGAGAGCCCTTAATAGGAGATTAGCAAAAGAGGTTGCTGCTATGTTCTGCTCCAAACACTTGGGCAACAAGATGAAGAAAAATTAGTTTCTTGCATCTACTGTATGGCTCGTACTTGGTCTGGGACAGCTGTCTCTGAGTTCAGAGTGCATCCAGCTTCATTTATGTGAGATAAACTTTGTTTACCTGCTAACTTCTTTTGTGGATGAAAAAGATGCAGAAGGAAGATTAAATATTTGAGAGGTGGATATTGGCACAGTGTTACTCTGGTGAGAGGTGAAGTTGCACGGTTGTCAGAAGTACATGTGACCCATGCCAGGAGTTTGCCACTTATGAGTTAGGGGTCATGGTTTCTGTACCGTTAAGTTTGGGGACCTGGTAGGAAAATATCTGAGCTGCCTTTCAAGCTGTGCACTTCAGGTTCCCTTTTCATGGAGACCAGGTGTCCTGCAGGTTGGGTGGAGGAACCACGAAACTCAGAAGTGGTTGCCATTGCTTGTTCTCTCACACAACTGCAAGGGCAGGCTATCTCAAGGAAGATTTTCTTTGTGCAGTCTGCTCCTTGGAACAGATAACAGATATTTTCTGTGATTTTATTCTGGGTCACTGACTAGTGATTGCAAGGAAGGATAATGCTGGGTCAGTCAATGTTCTGCTTTTCTCTCTCACAGTTATAACTTTATTTTGCGCATGGTACTTACTATATACCACTAGGCTTTTTCAGTGAGATATATAGTAATGGTCGTTGGTGCTAAATCTGAAAAGAATATTAGAAACAGAAGAACAGTGAAAACAGACAGTAACTTTATTCAGATGAACATGTAAATCCTCAGCACAAAAAGGCGTCATACCCTGTCCTAAGAGCAGAATTATCGAGCTGCACTGGTGGGTAGAACAAGCTAATTTCCACAGCCAAGGTTCGTGATTCTGAGCAAATCTTTCAAATTCTTGTTATCAGGTATCACCTACTGTCTACTTTTGGGGAAAATGATCTTGTTGTGCATAAATGAAAATCACCTTTGAAAATAATTAATGTTCACACAGAATGAGGCCAATACATCAGCTGTATTCAATACAGGATTTGCTTTCAGAACTGTGCAGTTCATTGCTGACTGTTTGGGCATATCTTTCTGGTTTTCATAGGCAACTTTTTTTCCTATTAGTACAAATGTATTATTATTACTTTCGCTGGAATCTCGGGAAATAAAAAGCATTTTAAGCAATTTCAGGTAATGGTGTTTCCCACAGATAATCACATTTTGAAGACATTGGAAGGACTTGGCTACATTTTCTGCTTTGTTGCATCTCAGAGGGATGATTAGCATGTGATAAAAGTTCCCTTGTGAACAATTTTTGTTCTCTATAGAAAAGAGACCAACTCTAGAGAGTATCAGTGGATCTCTTACCTACTTCTTTATGATAAAGCTGTGAACATCCTTTACGACTGCCCCTTCTCAGTATCAGCCTGTTCAGAGAACTGGGAGACAGATACGGTTTTTATGTGCTTGCTGTTTCTGGTAAAGCACTGCTAGCCTGGCAAACCAGGATGATGGGCTGGCCTGGAAAACTATAAAAATAAGCACAGAGACTGAGTGCCAAAGGAAAAGAAATGGGAGTCCTTGAGTAAAATATGTTGCTGCAAGAAGGTGAAATGCCAGTACACCTGTTCTCATCTGCTCTGCTCCATCTATCCATTTGTGGAGCAAGGCAAGTGACAGCCTAGCTCCTGGGAAGGCTCAGGGATGCTCTAATTTGGTACAGCAAGACCCTCCAGACAGAGGCTGTTAATATAATTTGGGCCCTAGCCCAGGTTTGTGCCAAACGGGTTCCCTGATGTCCAGTTAAACATATATGTTTAAAGAAGCTTTCAGAGCTTGCTGATTCTGTCTATTGCAATGATTTATCCATTTAAATTTTTAGGATGGAATGCCACTGCTAAGGAAAGGGTTGACCCTCTGTTCTCTTGGGGTCTGAGCCCTGCAGAGTAGTGTCATCTTTTGATGAAGGGAGAGAGAGGATAAGAAAAAGTTTAAGTCTCCAGCGTCTGGTTCTGCTTGAATATGTCAGACTGTCACTAGGGCTTCTTTCACATCCTGTGTCAAATTGTGACCTGGCTCTAAGAGACATTGAAAAGCCTGAGCCCTTTTATGGGTTAATTACTAACGATATTATGAATGCTGACCATATTACATTTGTATTGGGCTTAAATCTTATTTCCACTGAATGCTATGTATTATCATGAAATAGTGGAACATTTCTCTTGTGAAAAGGAGCAACCACATGAAAAGTAAGGGACAGTATCATATTTTGAGGGTGTTTTCAGGGAAATTTGATCACTGAATCACAGAATCATTTTGGAAAATACTTTTAAGATCATCAAGTCCAGCCATTAATCCAGCACTACCATGTTCACCACTAAACCACGGCCCCAAGCGACACATCTACACTACTTTAAATGCCTCCAAAGATGGTGATTCCACCACTTCCCTGAGCAGGCTGTTACAGGGAAGAAATTTTTCCTGGTATCCAATCTATACCTCCCCTGGTGGAACTTGAGGCCATTTTCTTTTGTCCTAGCACTTGATACTTGAGAAAAGAGACCAACTCCCACTGTGCTACAGCCTCCTTTCAGGTAGTTGTGAAGAGTGATGAGGTCTCCTCTTTGATGTCCATTAATATATAATATATTTTTATCTTATGTGTACCTTTTTATTCAACTGCAATAAATTTAAACTTACTATTTAAAGAGTCATTTAATATGTTTTTGCATGACTTTGTCTTTGCTTTTTTATAATTCATAAAGTTCTGTGTAGGTAAAACTGAAATTAACTATGATCAAAATTATTCCTTAAAGAATCAACACATCAAAAGGTTTTGCTATCTGTGTACAAGGGAAAAGCTTTTCTTCCTGCACTTAACACAGACTAAGATAAATTATATATCTTATGATTGAGAACTGGAACTTGAAGGTGAAGCATGCAACCATGTTCCAATATAAGACTTCAGGAGCACATTTGTGGCTCTGCATGATAATCCTCATGCAGATGATCCTTCTGTAATTGGTGGAAACTGCAGTTCCTTAGGATTGCTTACAATTTTTGAACAGTTAACAGCTTGTATTCCATTAGAAGAAGGTCACTGAATGATATTATGAAAGAAAATAAAAGTCACTATAATATAATCACAGAAAAATTCTGTCCATAGTCCTTTCCTTGCAGTGTTTGTTCAAAAATAATTTCTATCACTCAGAAAACTTTGTGACTTTTCTACTGTAAAATATAAAAATAATAGGATAGTAAGATGAACAAATAATCACCCTTAGTGGACATGCCTCAATTCTTTATGCATTCAGGACTCATAAAATTAAGTATGTTCTCTAATTGTGAAATTCTTTTTGTAAATGATCAAAAATGACTGAAAATGTTTCTCTTCTTCCAAACTGACAACTTCTCTGTACCACAATTCATTACACCATCAAGAAAATGAATGGAGTAGATTGAAGCAAGTATTTATACTGGTTTTGTGTTTATTTACTGTTAGAGGGCTGTCTCTGAAATATACTGTTGGAATTACCTCTTGTGACTGATATTTTCAAAAGTTTAAATAATTTGATTTAGCCACGCTTTTATGCTTCAAATACTTCTAAAAGAGCTTTACTGTTTTTCAGCTGTTTAGTGACAAATATTTATTAAAATCATATAAACGCTTCCAGGATTTGAAGTATTAGGAGCCACAGAGGGGTAAAAAGTTTACCTCTCAGCCAAGTCTATAATTGTTTTCTCATTTAAAAGAGTAACTAATGTATTGCTGGCAGTATACAAAGATTTTGTTTTACTGCAAAGTATCATTTTTGTTCTCTTGTGGAGAAGGGGTTCTATTTAATTTGCTGTCTCAGTTAAGTCATCTGTATGAATAACTGTGGATGATACTGTGATACACTCCGGCTGTTTCTGTAGCAACCACCTATGGTTTTTTGTCTGCATTTTCACATCTCTTTCTAAGAATTGCCTTTTTTTTTTTTTTTTTCTGCAACAGTTTTGTTCTCAGAAGCATTGCTTGAATTATTTTTATGTTCTTCATTTGCACGCTGTCTTATATGTGACAGTCCACCATGAAAAACCGAGAAATTGTTGTATAAATTACAGAAAGCACTATGGCAGTCATGGCAATCTTTAGTGATCCTTACACTTTCTGTAATGACTGGAAAATTGATTTTTGTAATTCATCTCTTTCTTTTGAAGATGGTAGGTTTATCTGATGAAATGTTACTTTTGCAGCCACTGTAACAACTGTGATATGTGCAGTGGTACAGCTCAGCAAACTCCAAATATAAGTGTAATTTAAATTCAACTTTAAATTGTGATTGCTGTTTGCTTTGCATTGTTTATGTGCACTGAGATAATACTTCCCAGATACTTTAGTGCTTGTCCTAGGTTACGATTTAAGATGTAACCAAAAGCATGTATTCTATTATCATCTTCACAAGCTGTTAAAGCAGGTGCGGCACTGCTCGTTATCTCCTACCATGACTCATCCCTGATAACTCCCTCGGGGGCTACCTCTGTTTAATGGCCAATCAAGGACCCACCACATGACTCACAGAATTACATCAGCCCATTGTGGGATGCTCTGCCCGGGGGAGGAGCCAAGCATTCCTACCTGGACATAATTTGGGGTTTGGAACAGCATGAGGAGCCTTTACCTATGCGACTCCCAGAGGACAAGAGCTACACCACTGGACCTTCAGGTGAAGACCAGACCCTTTTTGACAGGATCACTGATTCAACAGGACCACTTCATCTGGACTGCTGCCACCACTGTGACTAACAGGGTGTCAGGTTATATCCTGGCTCTGTCAGTGTTCTTGTACTATTGCATTTATTTTAATTTTCCTATTAAATTATAATTCTGACTTGTGCTCTCCCACTGGTTTGCTTTCAGACTAGTACAGTGATTGATAAATACTTGGTATCAGAACTTTTTTTTTTCCAGTGACAAAGGCTGAAGAATTCAATATTAATTTTGGCCTCTTATCTGTATAGAGTATAGGTTGTGGGGTTTGGTGTTTGTTTGTTTTCTTTGAAAAACATCCTAGGTGTCTGAGTGTATCTGTGCGTGGTTTTGCATAGTTTCTGAAGCTGTAGTTTCATTTTATCAAACTTTTGAAATAGGCCTGAAATTCCTCTCTGGATGATGGCAAATAATCAGAACATGTGCTTCCCTCCCTCTCTCCCAGCTCTCTCCTGCTTTCAGAGTCTTCGTCCTCAGGCTCCTGCCTGTCTTTTTACAAGACAGGTGTCCTGTCAGATTTGGCTGACCTTGTAGGGCTGCCAGACCCCCTCCAGCTGCTCTCTCACCTGACCTCTCATCTCCCCCTGACCCACCCCAGCAAGATGGGGGATAAAATCAGATAAGAAAGTTTGCAGGTTGAGATAAAGGCAGGCACATTAATTATCAATTATTGCCACAGGCAAAACATACCTGACTTGGGGCAAATTATTTTATTGCCAGTTAAAACTAGAGTGGGATGGTAGAAGCAAAGACAAAAGTCATAGAGCACCTTCCCTCTCCAGTTTGTCCCAGGCTTGATCTCACTCCCACACTCCCAACCTCTCTGCCTCCCTGGACCCGTGAGGCACAGGGAGCAGTGGGGAGGTTTTTGGGCTACAGGGCATGCTCTGCTGGGGCCTGGGACAACTCCTCCATCCTCCTTGGGGCTGCAGGGCTTTTTTCACATTTTTTGCCTCACTGACCAATGGCATTTTGCCCTTTATTAAATACACTTTGCCTGAGGCATTACCAGCTTCCACAGAGGTGGAACCCAGAGAAGGCACCCCCAGCTCTCCTCAGAGTGGCTCCTGCAGCCTCAGGGCCAGCACTGGGGCATGGGCAACCCAGGACAGTAGTTGATTATACTTTTTTTTCTTTTTATTTATTTATTTTTTCTTTTTTAACAAGACTTCCTCACTGATTTCCCCTCTGGCTGTACCCCGGAAGATATCTTTGACTGACACAGTTGGCTCCTGTTTCCAGTGCCATTCCTTGGCACCAGGTCCTCCTCCACACTTGTGGCAGCAGGTCAGACTGTTGCACAGGGTGTTATGAAGTCTGTCTTGACTTTCTTCATTCACAAGCTGTGAAACTTGTCACTGTTACGTCCGAGACGCATAAAGAAAACGACATAGAGTCCAGGCTCATGAACAAGTGGAAGTGCTTTAATAATTTTCTAACTACTTTTATAGGATAGATCGCAAAAAGCGTGTTGAATGGCAAGAGGTAATTGGTTCCTCGGCCATCCGCCCCTTGAGAGGATTGGCCAAGTCCTAAGATACCTATTCCAAAATACTTTCAAAGTCAAAGCCATAACAATCTTGCAAAACAGCTTGCAAGTGCAAGAAGTTTATAAAACTGTGACCTTGTTTAAAATAGTTTGCATGGGAAAGACAGTCTGCTCACAGAATATTGAGAACAGGCTGAAGAATTTCTCCACTTCTAATTTTTAGCACCTACATGAAACTAACAGGAGGTTTGCAAAAATATTTATGTACCCCCTTATATGCGAGGGATAATATGCAGTATTTTAATGGGCTAAGACTCAAACATGAAGAATCACCAGCTGTAAAGACAAGTGTGCAATTCAATGCATCCTTTGGGCTGTGGGAAAGAAGGGACAATACTCAATACTGGTTTCCTTCAGTGGCTTCAAGTGTTTTAGTCTGTTTTTATTTTTGAGGTGTTAATTGCTCTTAATATTCTTTGTCTATAAATCTTTCCAAAAAAGATTGTCTTTTTGTCTATGCATTTATAAAAATGTAGATACACAGAAAGTACAGATTGCAGGCTTCAGAGCGGTGACACTCAGCTTTCCACAAAGGGCAGGTATATCATATATTATATCATATCATACATTAGACATCTGGGGAAGCTGAGGCTTGCAGGTAAAATGACAGAGCAAGTATGTAGGTGGAGTAGGTGCTATCCTGAATTAGACTCGATCTGCTTAGTACTTTCATGTTAATGAAGTTAGGAGCTTTTTAGTATTCTCCTGTAATCTAACAAAGCATCAATATTTTCAGTGACAAATGGGTGGTGATTACCTGGTGAAGATTGATTACAGGCTTTAAATTTGCTGGATTGAAGCTTGCATTCATGTCCCCCCTCTAATAATCATTCAATTTACTCAAATCTACTCTAATTTTAGGCTTACCATACCAGTGTTTCCACTTGCCAGTGACAGTTAAATCCTCATTGCTATTGGTTGAGCCATTTGGACAATGTGGTGCAAGAAGAATGATGGATGGCTTTAATTTGATATTCGTAGACTGTCTTTGATGTTGCTCCTGCACCACTGAACACTTGCTACAGAATTAAATTAACACTGCATCTGCTTTTGTGTTTGCATCCCAATAGCCGGGGGCATGTAAGCCTGCATTAAAAAAATAAACAGAAACTTCTTTCTACTGTGGTATTGGAGGACGGGGGTGGATTTGAAACTCCTGATTACAATGACAATGCTGATAGCCAAGATCTCACTTTTTCTCTTGTAGCTGCATCAGTTGTATGTTTTGTTAAGAGGTAAGAATATTATATTTGTGCACATAGATGTATTTATATTGCTGAAAAAGGAAATAATCCTTTGAGGGAAATGTTTCCTTTTTGTGCAGAGGTTCTAGAATTTCCCATATGACAAGAAAGAGATGAAATAAAAGTGGGGGGGAATATATACATGTAATTACATGTTCTTTACTTCATAGTGGTTTTGTCTTTCTATCAGCAGCTTGAACTTCATCAGTCCTTAACTCCGAATTCTTAAATAATGCCTTTATTGATCTGAAAGAATGCATTAACTTTTCTTTCACATGACTGCTCCTGTGAGCAAGGGCTACACCTCTATGTAAACAAACATGGCAGGATGTCTACATCTCTTGGGGCTTTTTGACCCAGATGAGGGGACTGTTAACAAGTACAATGAGAAGTTCCAGTAACTTATTAAAGAGGACCCCAACTTGTTAAAGAAGGTGGTTTGTAATCACACCAGTCAGGAATGACTGTTTCGTGATGATTACAGAACATGCTTTTCTATTTATTTTTTCTGACACCATTCTGACTGGGATTGTGTTTGTTTTGACATATATGGTGATATGGAAGGGGTGCAGGTGAAGGGCAGTGGATAAGCCTGCTGCTCCACAGATAATAGCAGGAGGCATTTTTCTTCCTTTCCTTTCATTTTCCTTGTGTCCTCTTCTGCTTGCTACACTAATTTGCTTTTCTCTCTTTACCATGACAGTATTACTCCAGGAGTACAGAGACTTTCTGAGGCTGGAAAGAAGCCATTTCTGGATTTTTTCTTGAACCATCAGATGGCAAAAGAAAAAGCAAATATATCCAGCCTGTGTGTGGTCTTGATGGTGGACTGATCTCATCTGGCCTGCTTAGTAAACTCTTATGTCCTTATCAGAGGTCTCCTGAAAGGTGAAGTGCTTGAGGTAGCATTGTTTAACTCACAAACTTTTCTGTAATCTTTTTGATACCCTTGGTAATTGTTTAATTACTCACATATTCCCTTTGCTAATGCCTAAACCCTGAGATGCAAAATATAAACAAAAAATGTTTTTTCAAGGATCTAGTAGGAACAATTTTCACATCAAAATTTCTTAATTAACCTCCTCATTTTTGTGAAATTTCTGTCAGCTTGTAACTGTGACGATGAATATATTTGCTGTGTTACACACAGAAATAAAAAAATCTCTTTCCAGCCTCTGATGCTGAAGCAGTTGAATTCTGGTTTTAAGGAAAGATTAGAGTAATGGCAGATGCATATTTGCTGTTTGTTGCTCTGGGAGAAAAAAATCAAACGTAATATACCAATTAATACCTGATCTGAAATCTGATCAAATCTGTGAGTACCTTTCTGGCGACTTGAATGGGCTTTGGATCAAGCCCTAGTGCATAAATTATAAATATTGTAGCTAGGCCATTTTATTCAAGAAATGCACCAAGCTTGAGACAGTTCAATTTTCTACTAACGTATGCCCTTTTAAGATCCTCAAATAGTAACATGCTCATTGACCTAAGTTCAGACTACTTCACTCTGCAAAGGCCACGAGATCTTGCAGGACCTATCAACATCTGCACTAAACTGTTTGCTCAGTTTAAATGACTGGACTTCAATCCAGTCAATTGCCTCAATAGATCCATATCAGTAGGGAAGAGAAAATGAGTTTTGCACTGTTGAGGTAAGAGTAGCATTTACAAGATTCAATGAGATCTTTCCAAAGCTTAACCTTTCGTTTGGATGCTAAAATACATTGGGGTGACAGGGTGTGCTGTTTGGGGTGGTTTTTGTTGCATACTTTGTCCATCACAGCCAATGGATGTCTGTAGGTCTAGTTAAATGTATTCCTGTATCCCATAAAAGTAATTTTTTTTTAATATTCAAGGTAGGCATGTTACTGAAATACTTGTCACTTCATGTGGTCTCACAGTGGCAATGTTACAGGGGTTACAGGGGTTACACTCACTGGAGCTGTCCAAAATGTTGTGGTTTTTTTCTTTATTTCACTAAATATCTGAGAAGGTTGCCTGTAGGAGGGAATCACTGAATCTCTTTTGAGTATCTGCATTGGAGGAATTTTAACTCCCCTCCTCTTGGCTCCTCTTCCCCCCCCCAGCAGAGCTAAGCTATGGCACAGAATAAACCTGTAAGCAGCTGTTCGGCATCTGTGAAAGTTAAATCCCTCTGACTTGGACACCTAAGGATTTTGCAAGAAAATTGCATGCACTTGGCATTCAAACAATTTAACTGTTTTTGCTGGTTTTATCAGTATGAACCAAAAAAAAAATCTGTGTTCTAAACTTGATTTTCAAGTGACTTGGTTTCAGGAAGGAAGCCATAAGGGAAAGTACATTTCATGGAAATATTCACAGCTGTATGTTGAATAAGGCTCTTTTTTTTATGACAGGATGAGTCCAGATAGATTTAGACACTCTGTACTTTTGGTACATGAATTCTAAAGAAGAAAAAAAAAATTACATTTTTTAATAGTTTTGGGATTTGTACAGATGTTTTCTGAAGAAGTGTACGTTCCAACATTTCCTCTGAAACCTTAGAAAAGAATAATGCTAAACCCATTAAATACTTGCACTGCATTTAGCTCTATGGGGTATGATAGCAATCACAATTAATAGGCGGAATAGTGCATTTATATTATGGGTGAACAGCCCAGGAGCTGGGTGCTCTGGCACTGAACCAGCAGAGCATTTGAGTGTCTGCTTAACTTCAGGAAAAATGGACTTGGGTTTTCTTTTAATGAAATCAGCTTCCATGGTGCAAGTTCAGAGCTGGTTTGAATTATCCCAAAAGCTGCAGGATTTGTGTGGTGGAGTTTGTTTTTGTTTTGGGGGTTTTTTGGGGGGGGCGGGGTGGGGTTTGTTTGGTTTGGTGGGTTTTTGGGTTTTTTTGGGGGGGGGGTGTGTTTGTTTTTTGTTTGTTTGGGGTTTTTTTTGTTTGTTTGGTGTTGCAGTGAGCCACGGTTCCCGCCATGGTGTCCTGGACCTGGTCTGTCAAAAGGTCCAGTGGTTTGACCCTTCAAGGGCCCAGGAACCATAAGATGGCTGCCCACCCTAATACGGCTGCCCTGAGGCAGCTTGGTGGGAAAAATCGTGGGCCTTGGGAAAGACGTGACACCTGGCACAAAAGAAATGGCTGCCACATTCCCCACCTCCTAGTTATGTAATCCCTTTTGATAGGCACATGTTCACCCTCCGTGCCTACCCATTCCCCTGTTCGCTACTGTGTAATGTTCCCCACCTCTACCTCCCTGCAAATGTTGTTGTTGTTATTGGTTATCAAAAGGTTCGCTCCAGCCCCGCTACTGGGGTATAAAACCCCTTGCCCAGAGCTGTTTGGGGCTCTTCTTGGCCCCTCTCCTCGGTGCCAATAAACCTGTTCCTGCTTCCCCAAGAAGAGTCCCTTGCCTTCTTCCAATCTCCTCTGCGCTCTGTCCATCGGTGGTCGAGGCGAGCCTCGCCTGACACCTCGCCCATCGTCCCGCGAACGGTTGGCCTCCGTCCTCCTCCACAGCCGTGGGCTAGGACTGCCCGGTGCTCGGGTCCAGCCAAGCTAGCTCTTTGGCAAGCACCGCAGCAGTTTGGTTTGGTTTTTTTGATTTTTTTTTTTTTGTGTGTGTGAACTTTAAAAGCTAAAATCAATGGGCAAGACTATTCACGTCTTTAATGCACATAGAGACCCTTAATTTGTTAATGCCGGAGTTCTCACTGTCTTGCATGAATGAACCTATTGTGAGGATCGAGGATCACTAAGAAGAGAACTGGACCTCTGCTATTTTTGGTTTAAAATAAGTGATTAGGTATGGGTACTCTGACTGGATTAATATGCTATTGCATGCTTTAGTTATACATTTATTTAAAAATGTTTTATGAACTTGAAATAATGCACTCATTCCCGGCATCCAGTATGATTTGCCCTACTTAACCTATTTTGCTTCTCTTCCTTTCCCTCTGTCTATTTTCAGATTGACTTTGTCCATTTTTTTAATAACTATTTTTAGAGGTGGTTGTCCTTTGTGGTGTATTTTTAATCATGCTGAGTTGCTATATTATGGTAAAGTCTTATTAACAACCGACATGAACTGAGAATAGTTCATTGTACTGGGCAGTAGAGTGCAATAACTTATGAATTCTTAAAATAACTGGCTTTTTGATTTCTCATTTTCTCCTTCTGAGAAAGATTGGAATAAAAAAATTAGGACTTTAAATCCCTCCTGTTATAACATCACAAAATCCTTAGCTTATCTGAATTTCATAATTAGCATGGCATGGTAAAGGAAAGGGAGGGGAAATTTCCTACTACTTGTCCTAGCCCTCTTCCACTTTCATTTGTGAGTCAATTGCACTTATGGGTTGAATCTTTTTGAATTTGGATGGTTATTGAGTGGATACAAGGTGCCCTGTAGCAGATGCATCACTGCATCCTGTACCTAGAGGAGTGCACAGGAGACCCTGTGTGTTGTCCCTACTGCTTGCTGGACAGGAAAGAAGATAAAGATGACCTTTATGAGGAAGCTAAGTGCTTCTCATAAACTGCTGGCTGACCTCAGTCTACACAGGGACAGACTGGAGTTAGAAGCCTCACTACTGCATTATGTCACTCCTGAATGCTTCATGTTTTCTAGGACAAATGTCAGTGAGGAAAAAACCAAACTATTCTCTGTTGCAGGACTATCTAGAGGTTTATGGCTAGAGGAAGCATCAAAGTTAACCTTCACTTTCATTCCATACTCTCCTAGTGCTAATGGCAATCATGTTGGCTACTTGAACTGGGCAATGAAAATTAAGGTGCCTCATAAAGCACACTGGAAACTTGTTTTTGCAGTTGTGAATTCAGGGAGCTGATTTTCCTGGGCAAGAAAGAGTTATAGTGAAGCTGCCTAGGCAGAGTGAATCTCCTGTGGGCGGGTGTGCTAAACTGAAATAAAGACCTCTAGCTCTTTCTGTCAGTGCTGCATGGGGACTTTCCATCCTGGCTGTCACATGTGAAGTGCCGTGGTGTTTGGTCTGGTGTCTCAGGCTATACAGACCAGCATTCCTACAGCTGTTGCCACTATTCCACTTTCATTTCCAAGAGATTTTCAAAATTATGTGTCTAAAGACAACTATCAGGTGAAAAACACTATCCCTTTTCCATTCCTGTTTCCATAGCAGAGAGGGTGGTTTTATCTTGCTCTCTTAGTTGTGCGATTAGCTTGGTCTAATCCCCCTCATCAAATTGCCCTTTTCTGTACAGATTGGCTTGATTAGTTTTCAACTCAAGAGGAATTATAGGTATGGGTATGAAGGAAAACTGGGACCTGTGAGAAGGATTAAGGAACTGAGGAGGCTGTGTCCTCCTCCTCAGTCCCAGAGTGATGAGGAAGATGAATGCTCTGCTCACTGGACCTCTGCAGCAAGTTTCACTGTTATTTTCACTAAGACAAAATGTTAAGATTTCATAATCTTCTTATAAAAGTTTATATACCACACAGCATGCTTACGCGTGGTGTGGTGAGATAAGTGCCATGCGTGAGGAAGGTGTGTAGATTTTGAATTTGGAACCTGAAGAACTGTGCTGTGATATGAGGCTGGACAGAGTTTGTTTGCATAAATCCTTCTTTCTTTTAGTGCCTTGTAGTTTGAAGAAGTTGATAGGTTGTGGCCTAGAGGGTAAATACCAAAAACTAGTCAGTGATTCAATGCTCAAAATGTAGGGAAAGTGTTTCATTTGAATTACTTAGATATGATTTGCTGTTCTTATCAAAAAATATCCAGTGTGATTAATTTGCATTTAGTGAAGAAAGAAGCTTAAACTGAACTATCTACAAGTGATCTTTTTCATTTTAATACTTCAATCTTCCACCTTCATGCCTTCGGTGAGGGGAGCTTGCTGTGGAATGGCTTAGTGAACATACTGATGTTCTCTTGCATTGATTCCCAGATAGCTCTTGCAATTGAGCCTATTCATCCAGCTCTGGATCACTATGTGGTTTTCTTCAGTTCAGTTCAGAATGAGTGTGCAGATTAAACCAGTCAATCAGATCCATATGTTTAACCACACTAGTTGGCTTCAGCAGTTTTGTTGGCCTATTTGGTCAGTTTTCAGCTCCATGAATGCAAAGCAGTTGGAGCCTGCTGGTGAAAGCCTTTCTGATAAAATGTGCATGTGCCTTTCCAAGACATTTGGTTGAAAACTATCTGAAGACCTTTCTTTGCTACTCTGATTTATTATTTCCCACTAACACACACTAAAGTGGATCATCACTTTACGGATCTGGAATAAAAACAGCTAAGCTCTCTGCTTTCAGTTCCACCGGAGGAATGTTTGCAAAAAAAAGCTGGAGTAACTCAGCGCAACAACCGGCAAAGCCAAGTCCAGGAATGACCCCGGTAGGGTTCTTTAACTGGCTTCTGCTACATGCTGCTGCATGTGAATTATTCACCAGCTTACACTTATGAATAAAATACGTGCCTCGGGAAATCCAGCTGCTATGAGCCGTTATGCTGTCGTCTCTTCTTCTTCTCTCCTCCCCCAACATTAAGTCTACATTCATGTTTTCTACATTTCCAGGCTAGGACAAGTTTTGTGATTTAGTCATAAGATTCCAGAGAATATCTGCTATACTCAAGCCCATTTGGAAATACAGCCATGCTTATTCAGCTTTTCACTAATAACTACGATTTTCTAAGTAAGGATTTTCTGCACTTGCTGTCTGCATATTGCAGAGCACACTTCACATAGGCTGCCTGTGCCCCTTCACCATTAATGGTGGGTGCTGCTGCTGCTGCTGCAGGACAAGTAAACATTTTGGCCTTTAAGGCATTGAACTTCTATTCTCAGTACACAGTGTGTTTTGGAAATGTTTTGGTAATCTGTTAAAATGCTATTAGTTCTCTTAAAACGTTGCATAAAACATGATGTTCACTGAAAAAAACCACTACCGCCCTCACCCAAACTCATAACCTCCCAGAATGAAATTCAAATAAAAGGTACAATCCCATACCTGCAGCTGTCCCTGCCTTTCATCTGTCCTTGACTTTAAATGTGTCTCATCTGTCACTGGACCTTTACTGGTTGACTGAAATCTTTTCGGTTACTTGTTTGTCATAAAGGCTTGAATTAGATCACAAAACTATTTTTTCCCCATTTAAAGGATTTAATTTTTATAAAAGGGGAAAAACAGTTCATTAACCTCTTAATGAAACCTGCAATCCTTTTTATTTTTTCCCTCCCCCAACAAGAAATGCAGCTGATTTATTTGATAAAACCTTCATTGAATTTTACAAATGTCATTATCACTACACTCTAAACAGAAGCTAGTTCAGTAATTGTGTCTGCTGCTGCATTCATTTGACTCCACAGGAGCCAGATAGGGAGGAGTTGCAACAGCCTGGAAACAAAGGTAGCCCTGGCTTTTGAGTCTTGGTGAAAGGTCTTGGGTGATCCAAGCTTTAGGGGTGGGCCTTGTAGAGTATTGTAGCACTAATAAGCATAATTACAATAAAGATACTAATGACCTAATCAAAGGGTAACTCTGACATGCTCAAATTCAAGATTCTATTAAAGGCTTTGTTGTGTATATAATACCTGGCAGTGTGCTTCTACACAGCCCTTTGTCTCAAAGGTTGCAAAGCACAGGGCAAAGCCTGGAACGTTGGGAGAAGCTAATGATCTGGCAACAGCCTTCTCTAGGGTTTCTTTCATGGAAGTTCTTTTGACAGTAATGTCCATGTAATTGTGCTTCCAGACTAGCTGAAACATACTAGGGAGCAGTAGCATCAATAGTTTATGGATCTGCAGGGTAAATACTGCATTCTGTCCCTTCTGTGTTGGGATCTAAATCCCTTTACAGGGGACTACCAGGTTCATTGAAGGGCTTAAACTGGTCATCTGCTGGTGACTACTCTGGGATGGAGAAAAACAAACGTGGGGAAGAAAGTCCAAAGCAAATTTCTAAGATACTTTTCCTCATTCTATTCCCAATTTGAATTTGGTTTTGGACTTTTCATGCATCTTTTATAGTAAGGAGTTCATAAAAAATGGAATAATGGTGAAGAAGCAGCCTCTCATTACAAAGGGGTCCAATATCATTGCAGTGTACCCTTCATGTTTTGTCTAACAGTAGAGCACAGTGTAATGGCACATTTTCTTGTGGAAAAGAGAAACTTGAATGATCAGCAATATATTTTTGTTTTTCTTAAAATGGTTTCCTCTTCTTAGTATCCATAGAGAGCTTTTTCAATCAAATATTATCGACAGCAAAAACATTATCCAGTGTATAGACAGATGGCAGGATGATAATTGTTTAGAGAGACAGATGGTAGTTTCTTGTACCCACTTTCTAGTTTCTGTGTTTTTAAAGCTCAGCAGTTGCATTGTGCAGCATTTGTGGTGTCATAAAATACCAGCCACTTTAAATAACTCTGAACCAGGCTTTCGAGTGATTTGTTTAAAAGGAGCCAGTCCTATTTAAAACATGATCAGCTGAGGATGCCTAGATATTTGACAAAGCAGATTGTAATTTAGAGAAATTGTGCCTAACTTGATGCTTATATTCTCAGCCAATGCAGAACCCTTCTGCCTCCTTTCTGTCAGAAATAAGGTCTGATGTTGTAAAGAGGAATACTTTTTTTTATAAAAAAAAAGAAGTCTAACTTGGCACTAAGGAGAGGGCACCATAAGAATAAAAATAATGTATGAGTTGGAGTGAGCTGCCACAGATATTTGTAGAGACATGCCTAGAATTCCAAGTCAGTTTCTCCCACAGACTCCTGTAAAAGTGATTAGATCCACAACATAAAGAGTCTTATACATATATGGCTTACAGTGAAAAAACAAATATTTATTTGCCCTGTGAATTTGAGGATTACCTGAAACACCTTTATTCTTCTCTACAAAGACTAAGATCTTTCCAGGAGCAATTTTGTGAAATACATGGGGATGTTTCAGGCTGAACCCTGCATGGTTTAACAAAACTTTTTTCTCCATCTCATTCTTCTAACCTGTATAAAGGGGAAGGAGAGACACCTGTTCAACAGGTTTGCTTTCCAAAGTTAGGTTGATGGAGCTAGCTTTCAGTATGACTGATGAAGCCCTCATCTCAAAGGGGATCAAGGGTCCACATCATCAGATTGTGGTTTCTCATGGGCTTTTAGCCTCCACACAGTTCTACTTTATATAGTACATTGAAATATTTGCAGGCTTTCTGGGGTGGAGGCTTTCATCTGAAGGTGTACTACAGGGATTCTTGTCTTTGCTCTGATGCTCACTGTTCGTATAAATACCATTTATTGTATACGAAAGAAGTCTATAAAGTTATCAGTACAGTAACTTTTAACATAGCAATAGCCATCGGTGAGGTGGCTGCATTCTCAGTAACAATCCTGTGGCTTCAGGGCTGATGCTCTGCTTGGGTGGGGGAAAAAAATTAAGCACCTGTACATTCAGTAGTCAGCCTTCGGGATGCTATCCCATGAGAAACTGTACAGCCCAAGATAGTCATTTAAAATGTGAAAGCAGTTGAAATCATAGTCTCAGTGCTTAAAAAAACCCTCTTTGTATATCTGTTCTTTGTCATTTAATCATTTGCTAAATGATTTTCAGCACTAGAACCACAGAATAGTCAGAGTTGGAAAGGACCCAGAAGGATCATTGAGTCCAGCTCTTAAGTGAATGGCACATACAGGGATCAAACGCACAACCTTGGTGTTTTATAGCACCATCCTCTAACCAACTGAGCTAATTTCAGGGTCATTTTACATAGGATGTATGGAGGAAAATACAGATTTTCAATCTGCATTTAGAGAAATGCATGAAAACTGAACTTTCAGCCAGTAGACACAGACCTGCCCAGTTCTGAGACTAAGTGCTATGTAATCTGGGAAGTTAAAAGTGTGCGGTGTGTACAACACTAGGCAAACCAGACAGGTAAATTTATTTATTTATTTAAATCTTGCATAATCACAATGAACTACTTATTAGCAATCTGGAATATCAGAATTATTTGAAAGAGATATTTTGCAAATAACTCTGAATAAGGAGCACATGTGAAAACTGCCAAGTGTTGTTGGACAATTTGCAAACAGGAGGAGGCTAAACTCATTAAGTAAATGATTCACTACATATTAGCTCAGTTTTCCTTCTGAGCTTTGAAGCCTGTTGGAGCTGCGAATCAGTTTTGTTATTTTTTATTAAAATTTTTTCTTGTTTTCCAGACTGTAATCATGTTGTTTGAGTCATTAGTGTGAAGGCAATAACAGACTTACTGTAGTGTTAAACCTCTTAAGGAGCATCACTGTCTGCATGAACACACATGAAACACCCTGCAACTGCTAAGAGGCTGAATTGTGTGGAATTTTCCCTTTTAAAATTGTACTATTCTGATCAACATGAGTCTTGCCCACCTGGGTGTTTGTATGCATGATCAAACCAACTGAAGTTGTGGGGGGCTAATTTTATTTTATTTTATTTTAGTTTTTTAAGGAGGATCGTTGATGTAACTTTGTCATCAGTTTCTATGAGGGTCAGCCTTCTGCTTCCTCAGACTCCAGTGGGCAGAGTGGTGCCAGTTCTGGGCACTGTGCTGCTTTGCAGTCAGCAGGCTGAGTCCGTCTTCGCTGTGTGCACTGATGAGACTGGCAAATTCAATCTGAGCCTGCTTGAGCTGTCATGCAGTTGAAGCTCTCCAGTGGTCTTGTCCTTCATTTCCACTGCTCCAGTTAGCTTAATGGTTTTCCTTAACTGCTTCTGAATTCTTTCATGATAGCAGATATATAGCCAATGTCATCTGACAGATTTTTAGGCATCTTTGTTGTAAACATGTAAGTATTCATTTAATGCTTGAATTGCTTTACCATCCTCTGTGGCTGTATTTCTCATTCCTTTCTGAAATGATCTTTCTTCATCCTTGGCTGAGTCCCCTTCTATACTTGGAGAAAAAGCTTCTTGATATCTAACACTGCCAGCTATACTTCCAAATTTATTTCAGATTCTTCCCTGACTCCTGTGTCTTTTTTGTAAAGTTTTCTCTTCTTGCTCTCTGTTGTCTTGATTCACACTTTTTGTTTGGCATGTTTATTTTAAATTTGGTTGGTCTTCATAAAGTCTTTGTAAAGACTTGCAGTTCCTCATAAAAGCTTAAAAAGATTTCTTGAAAAATCACAAATGGCTGCTTAGGTTGGTCGTTCCCTGGCCTAGGGCGGAGATCTGAGCTAAAAATATCTCAGCTTCCACCCTGTTTCTCCCCCAAATGACAACATAACCACCAACAAAACCAGGATTTCTTTGGCAGCTGGCATTTATTTCTGTGCAGTGAAGGAGAAGATGCAGTTAATTCACAGCAGCTGATTGGGAAAGTGTCGGGCTCTTCGGACTGAAGAGCCTTGGCTGCGAAGGGTTTGGTCAGTGCTGTGTCCTGCCCATGTCACACTGACCCACCACACTCCAATCCTGGTGGTGAAGATGGGATCTGGGCTATGGGGGCCTTTCCTAATGATGGTGTGTTTGATGTGCTCTTTTCAGTGGCCATGCAGTAACCCATCCAGAAACAGAAGTATTATTGTTAGTAGGCAGAACAGGCAGTATCTTATAGCAGCAGAACTGTGGAGGAGTTGTCGTGGTGACTCTGAATCTTTACAAGTGGGAGTCATGAGATGTGGGGAGAGATAGGATGGAGTTGAGCTGCGGGCTGTGGGACGTGCCTCCAGAAGGCCATGACAGGACAAAGAAGCTTGTCTCCACCTGACCTTGGGGGGAAGAGATGCCACACGGCAGAGCCCTGCGGAGAGGAGCCTGCCGGAAGCTGCCCGGCGGCGGGGCAGCGCGTGATCACCCCCATGTAAGGACATTAAGAAAGTGGCTTACCGACACGGCAATGTGTGATAGGTTGCCATATAAGGAAATACTGGGTCTTGAAGAACTGTATAAAACCAGCTCGTTTCTTTGAATAAACGTCTCAGATTCCCTGCCGGTCTGAGTCCATGCCTTGGTCGTTACGTCAATGAGACAAAATAATGTAGTGATAAGGTTCTAAAACTCCTACGAACAGGAAAGCCTGGTCCTTTGAACTTAGTGGTGAAACCTACCCTTTGCAGAGACTGAAACTGAAAAACATGTGTGATTTTTTTCCTTATTAATAGGAATGGTATGATTTATCAGGCTATTCAAAAATCTTTTGTGCACATAGCAAACTATTATTTCTAAGTTTAAAAAAAAAAAAAATTTACTCTTGCCTGACAAATTTCCCAAATCGCATCCCTCTGCCTAAACCTGCTGCCTTCATGAAAGTGGTGATTTCTGTTAGCTTTCAAAAGTTATGCAAAATGCACTACAAAAATAAGGACGGTTGAGTGTCAGATTATCAGAAAATATTTGCTTCTTCATAATCCTTTGTCTTTCCCCCCTCCCCCACACCTTCCCATTAATCTATACTACTGTGGAACAAATGTTTGCATTAATTGTGCCAAATTTGAATTAGCAATAGATGAATCTCTAGTGGCTTAAAAATTTGCTTAAGTAAACAACCAATGAATCACACATTCCTCTAGGGTTTTTTGAAAGTAAACATCAACTTTCCCAGTGTGAAATTGGACATTTCTGTTTTAAAGATAGGCTCTCTGCTTCAGGCTGGAGATAGACTTAGCTTTCCTAATGACAAAACACACTTTTTTTATAATTCTAAAAAGGTAGAGTTCAAAGCTTGAAGAAATCATGCTTTTAATGACTTGGACAAAGGCTGCCCTTAGTGCTTGTACTTTGCTTTACTTTGGATCGGCTTGAGTTTGAATGTGGAATCAGGCCAACCGTAGCAAAGGAACTGGCATTGGGTAAATTGTCATGGTCTCCTCAGCATGTCCACTGTTGTGCTGTCCTCCTTGTGCTGCTGTAATTCGATGGTAAGAATGAATAATTTTTTTTTCTGTTATAAACACGTCTGCGATTGTTAAATGTTATATAGTTAATTGGTTATGTTGGGGCTGGATTTTGTGACTGTTTAATTATAAGAGTTAAGGTTAATTAATATCGGCGCTCAAAGTGTACGGGTGTAACACTCCCATGTAACCAATAGCCTGTGAAGTGTCTTACATCATCCGAACATCCTGGGACATGATTGGTGGACTCAGAGAACCAACGGGAAGGAGAATGGAGGAAATTATCGGACAAGAACGCTTCCCGAAATGAGCCAATGAGAAGACCCTAAAAGGACCAATGGGAAAGCAGATTGAAAAACGAACCAATCATGGTGAACCAGAGGCTATAAGAACTCTTGTGGGGTTTCGCCCCCACCTCCTCCTACTGTTACCTTTGCCTACGGGGAGCACCCAGCACTCTCGAGAGTGCTGATCCTTTCTGCTTTGTCGTTGGGGTCCTGGGCCTATCCTGGGTCCTCGCTTCCAGTTGTTGTTTGTGTTTTTGTTTAATAAATCAGTTAAACCTGCTCAGGTGACTGACCATTCATTTCATTTCTAGCAGGGCACCTCAAAAACTAAAACCAATTTTGGAATATAAAACTGGATCACTTCAAGAGATTTTCTAGGCCTTGTGTGAACTGAATGTTCTCAGTGTGCCAGGTTGTGGGTTTTTTTTCCTAGCACTGCATTAGTCACATCATTTGGCAGCAGAATACTTATTAAGCAGACTATTTTCATCAATTATCTCTCTGTTTTTCACTTGTGTCATAAAACTTAGTAGCTTTTCTGCTGCATGTTGCAATGAAACAAGTGGTGTTGAGGTGAACAGAAACTATCCCACTTTTGTTCCTAATGAGAGATGTGGACTGAGGTTTGTGCTGAAAGCCACAGCAGTAAATGACTGTCACTTGCTTTGCTTCAGTCCATACATTTTTGTTCTCTCCAGTTCAAGTTAAACTGTAGATGTACTCTGTTAGTTGTAAGGACAGCCTTTCTTTGAATAATTATTTTAATGAAGAAACAGACATGCTTTAGCATTGATGTCAAGGTGTTATATGGAATAAATGGCACATTTCAGGTAAATGCACTTCTGCATCTACATTTTTCTTATTCACATGTATTTAATAATGAAAACAAAATTATATATTCTGAACAAAGTGTAATGTTCTTGCCCAGGAGAGCTCAGGTTCCTGAGTGAAGGCATGTGTGTGAATGAAGCGCTCTTTAAAGGCAGAGATCCTTTTCTAAAGCAATAAATTAAGCAAAGCCCTTATTTTTAAATTTTGTGCTCAACTAACCAAGTGACATTTTTAAAGCTTTTACAAAACAGCTTTTTTAGGGGTTGTGACGTTCAAGCCACTTGTGCTTTGCTCCTTCTTAGCCATTATGTAATTATGCTCAACTCAGGTCATACAACCAGGTAGGAAAGCATGTTAGCTGAGTAGGAGAACTGTATTGACACAGACTGGATAGCTGACACTTGGTCTGATGTCAAATGCTAAACCAGTAGGATAGGCAGGGGTGAAACGCTTAATAGTCGTAGTGCAGAAGAATTCAACCAGCAAGTAGTTTAAATTTTTCTGGTTAACAGAAGTCCTATGTAGCCTAAAAAGGCTTATCATAAACGGAACATTTCATCAACTTAAAGCCTAAATTAAATTGTAGGTGAGAGTGGAAGTTTATAGGGAAAATTAACAAAATGACAACAATGAAAAATAAATTGATGGGAGAGAAAGGAAGCAGCTACATGAAAGCCTGAACTGTACATATTACAGCTAACACTCTAGAGACAGTGGTAACTACAGAGGAGGTGGATGGAGTAATAGTCACTCAGAAGAGTGTATTCTGTGCTGACCACAGAAGACTGTAAAAGAAGATGCTGAAGATAGAGCCACGGTGGGAGAATGTGTCTCAACCGGGAGCCTCTGGTCTGAGGAATGTGGACCTGAGGAGGAGCTCCAGGGCTTGTCCCCACATACAGCTGCTTCCCAGGAGGCTGCCCAGTGGGTAGGCCAAACCAGCTTGAGACAAGAGAGATTAGAGTGATTCTAGAAACCAAAGGGGAAAGAGAGTAGATGCTGTTAGGAGAGTCAGGAAGAGGATTTTCTGGATCAGCTACATGCTGGTGGGTGCTTGTTTTAGTGGATTGGTGCAGTAGGGTCTTGCCCAGCTGGAGGTATCTGATAAACTGCTATTTCAGCACAATTTCCTCTGCAAAGAGTCACAGTTGAGTGGGGAAGGGTCCATTCATTCTCCTTCCTCTGTAGCTGATGCAATGAGCCATGATTTTTGAGTTATTCTTTCTTTACAGCTGGATGAAATTGCAGAAGGCTAAGATAAAATAGTATAGTATGAGCAGGTACAACTTTGGTCTCATTAGTCCTCACATTTTAGATCTTTTCCTTTGCTCTGCAGCAACAGGAATGTGACATAAAGATACCTGAGTTAGCTTAGCTGCTGGTAAATGGTATAATTTCAATACTGTTACGTCAGTCACTTCAAGTCAAAGTGTTGGTTATTAATGTTGATGCTAATCCCCTGCTGCTGTTGTGCAGTAAGGCATAGTCCCATGTATACTTTGAAATGGTGAGGTGCCAGGGCTCATTAGTTCGTTCCTGTAAACCTTTTCTGCTCTTGGTGAAGACAAAGATATTCTTTGCTCTCTACAAGAAAAAACCAAAGACTTTTAGAGATTGATGTTTTGGAAATCATTAAGAGAGAACCCCTGGGGGATGAGATCTCAAGCTTTGTTGAATGAGATTGAAAGACATACGAGTATGTCTGTTCTGGTGGGTACTCTCTTTAGATACCCCTGATAATATCCAATGTGTGGGAGGTGGTCTGGCCCCATTGGTGCAGTGAACTCTGAGTGTGAGCTGTGTGTGGAGCTGCTGTGGTGGGAAAGCAGTCCCTGCTACCAAAGCATGAAGTGTGAACAGGGTGTGAAGCTCGGGCATTTCTCCTGAGAAGTTCATGCTCTTCTCACCAGACCAGAGTTTCACAAGGGCCAGCAGCATCTCTGCTGCCTCTGCCCAGTCTGAAAAGCCATGATGGTTGTTGTGTCTTTTCAGTGCTTGCTCAGGGTGATCTGGCTTATTTAATAGCTGTTTTATTCCTGCCAGCTTTTCCTGGCTAGGCATGGCAAGAGCCACTGAACAATTTTTTTTCCCCACAATGATATTCCCCTTACAGTGATTAATCAGTTCTCTGCCTGTCATTTTATGTTGCGATATAACATCAAGTGTCTCATCTTATGTTTAAGAGGAGGCAAAGTCCTTACATAAACAACACACAGCTCTCTTTGCTTGAGTGTATAATCATTAAATGAAATACAGCTAAGCTCTGGGATACCATGGGCAGCAGAAAGTTAATCACTGTTTCCTCATGCTTTGTGTATCTGTCTCTTCTGGTACTCATTAAAAAAGGACATCAGTTCCCCAGTAAGTACCACACCAGATGCTGCTTATTCTGAATGAGAACTGAAGGAACCATCATGAAGGGAAAATTCACTTCATTTAAGTGTGCAGTGAAACCAATTTGCAGTCATGTAGGGAAATACTGTTTTAGAATTGCTATTAGTGAAGTTTCACAGGGAGGGAGAATATGATGGTGAACTCCAAACATGAATATGTTTGTTTTCACAGGGTAAGGAATTAATATCTCAGAGTAGAATAATCTAATTCCAACTGGTGCTAAATGATGAGTCACTCCCTATCTTCTCTTTGCTTGAGAAGGTTAAGGACCTTGCAGTGTTGTTAAATCATTTTGACCCAAGTGCTGTATGAGTTTCAAGGAGATATTCAATTCAAAATCACCACCTTCTTAAAATTGTTTTTTTCTGTTGCTGTGTGCCTTTGCTTCACCTCTGACCATAACTAGTTTCTGACTGGTATACTCTGAGCTTGGGGAAAAACCATACTTACGAAATGATGTACACCTGAAGGTTAGATTCATATATAAAATTTAACTTAGGTATGGCTACGGTGAATTTACCTCTGAAGATGCCTGTTTCTCTCTCTTGATGATAAAGATTGCCTAAGGTGACAAGCTAATACACAGACAACAAATTTCCACATGCCTGCATTAGATTAGGCGAATCCTAAAGAGAACACCTAAAGAGACTGACAGTTTGGCTGGAGTGTAGACTGAGGGAAAAGTTCCCACAAAATAATCCAATTTTTCATCCCTTGACATGCAGGATTGAAAAAGAAATTAAGAACTTACGCCTGTTTAAAATATATTTTACTGAAAATGCGGTTAGGTCTATTTCAGTGAGCAGAAGTACATCTTTTTGCCTGTGGAGGTCCTGTTCACTGGAGGATCTGAAGGGCATTCATGGTGAAGGCACTTTTGTGGCTCTTGGGTTTGCTTATTGGTCGTGCACCTTTGATGAACCCTGCAAAAAAGCTCTGTAGTGACTACATCGCCCATCTTTTCTTTCTAAATCAAGAAAAGCTTTCTTAGCTGGTGCATTATTTTTTGTTTGCTTCAGGCATTCTGGTAATTCTATAACTATAAACTCAAGAAAAATCTGAGACCTATTTGTACTCTTATTCAGAAAATTTGCTGCAGAGTAGTGCTCCAGCACATAATTGATGAGTAATAGCTTTATTACAAACTGGTGGGGGTTTTTTGCTGCTGCTGTTGTTGTTGTTTTGGTGCTTCACTTTTTTTAAAAAACACATAACATATTTGTCCAACATTAAAATGTCCCTGTAAAATATATACGCACAGATAATGGATTTTTCAAGTTAACTTGAGTGCTAGAAAAGCTTGCTTGTATTTAATGGAGCAGTGTGGTTTGGAATAACATTCTCCTTTTCTGAGCCACTGGAAAAGACGTGACAGAATGTTTGTAGATCTGAAGACACCTGCAACTAACAGTGGAGGAACACTGACCATAATGCATTTCTACCAGTCAATATAAATTTACCAGCATGCTATACAGTACATTTAAAGCTAAAAATTCTCTTTCTCCTTCCCCTGTGCACCTAGGAAATAAATTCAGTTAAAACAAACATTTCCCTGCTGAGAAGTCTGTGCAGTGGCTGTCAGAAAGGACATTTTAATTTACTGGTTATGAAGAAGCTGGCTCGCCCTAGAACTTCAGCGAAGTGTTCTCTGCTGCAGTTGATCCCCATACAAAGTAAACTCAAATCATCTTCCATGCTGCTGGTAGCATTTTTATAGTTCTGGCTTCTGAGAGCAGGCAGTGCTGAGCAGTCTCTGTTTTGCCATTTTTTCTTTGAGGAAAATGGAAAATTTCCCAGGCTATACATGTGTCTCTCTGATTTATAATTCTGAAGATAAGATTGACCAATGAAGCTACTGCAGAATGACATTCAGTTATGGAATAGGCATACCCTTTCTCATTATTTCTGTAAGACAGGCAATTCTGATTAGATCTAAGATTTTGCCTCTGGATAACAGAAGATCACACAGCTGCATGCTAGATGATGGACTCATGCTGTGACCTGTCTGCAGAGCACACTCAGAACTGACCGAGGGATGCTGGGGGGACCACGATACCCTGCATAGAGGAGGGTCAGCAGCACTCTAAAAATTTTCTCTACCATCCTCTTCCCTCTCATCCTTATTTGCTTCACTTTTGTTCTGTTTCTCGGCAAATCCCTTGACACTTGATTGTGCTTTCTTAACGTCTTGGGGTGACTTTATGATGTGTATCCCCTATCGCTACTCTATGCCCACCAGTCTTTTCTGTGCCTTTAAACTGAGCCTGAGAGGGACAGAGGAAAAAAACGTTTCAAAGCAGTTGTTTCAAGGACACCAAGATACGCTCCTCGGCTTCTGCGGTACCCTTGGTTTTTTTTCCAGCCAACTTTTTTTTCGGCTCTTTTTTTTCTGGCGGGAGACGGAGGGTTGAACTTTGTTTTCCTAGGATTTGGGGGTTTTTTCCTCTTCTTCTCTTCTGGACTGTTTCAACAACATCTGAACACATCAGGAGAATTTTTTCCTGGAGGCCTGGGGGGGGTGAGCCCTTGCCAACCCAGCTCTGAGGAGGAGAGAGACCACACCTACAGAAGAACTCTGAAATCTTCCCAGGTTTTCTCTCCACAGAGAGAGAGATCTCATTATTCAGCATCATTATTCCCCTCCTGTGTGTTTGTTAAATAAATAGCTTTTATCTCTTTCACCTTCCTTCGAGGAAAATTTTTTTCCCAAACCTGGTGGGGGAGGGGTGGTTGCAACCTGACTTCTATCAGAGGATATTTTCCTCCAAATTTGTCCAAACTAGGACAAATATAAAATTTGGCGCCCAATGTGAGGCTCGAAGGAAAGTGAAAAAAAAAAAAAAAACAACCCTGTATTAATTACCTTTCGGTTTGAATTAATTACCCTTTGTGTTAGGGTACAAGTAGTCATCATGCTGATTGAATTCATAATGTCTCTCTGGCTTAATGTGCTAATGTTTTTCTGGTCCCTAGGCTTGTTTGAGGTACTAGTGCCTTTCTGGTCACTAGGCCTCTTTGCCTATCCACAACTTGCTCTGCTCTTGTCCCTGATATGGAGTTTTTGCCATTTTTTCAGGGGAAAACATACTCCAGTATTGGTAGTGCATTGCAGTGCACTAGATGAAACTACTAGTTTCATGGGTATTTTACTTGATCTCACATTAGAGCTTATGCTTGCTTTATGATATTAAAAGGTTAAGAGGAATACTAACACTATGTCTATGTTGGAAAACCTCTGGAGAATTATGATCCAATTAGCGCAGACTCTCCAGTAACTGTTGCTTTTTAAAATAGCACTGCTTTGAAAATCCTGTCCTTTGAAAATGAAGGAAACTAAAGGGCAACAGAGAAGGCCCACGTAGATGCATCTCTCTTTCCCTCTGCTATCTGTCCCTCCATTTAGGATTATTTATTTGTTGCTGCTTTTATTGCTGGGTTTGGGCTGGAGACACTAGTGGCCTCCACTCGGCATTCCAAGATGTACAAGGGTTGAGGGCTGGATGCTTGCAGGCAAAAAGTGACTCCTGATCTTTCTCAGGAAAGTTTCCAGAATCTGTTGCTTTATCTCAAATTCAGAACAAATGGGCTTGGGGTCTTTCAGTGTTTTTTTGATTTTATGTTGTGATTTAGTCTCACTCCACCTTCTGGGGAAGCTTCCTGGCCTTCTTTGGATGGTCAAACCCTCCACTGTCTACATGAACCTTGCAAGTTTAGGCCATCATCTTGTATTCTGTATTGCCATAGCAGTGGTATCTTGCACATTTGGAGCATGGACCTGTGGTGAGTCCCCAGGCTCAGGAGCAGGGGCAGCAGCAAGAGAGATTAGCAGTGATGGAGCAAACAGTTGCTATTTAGTTGGCTTTTGTAATTTAACCCTTTCACCTTGGTTCACTATTTGCATCATTACCATGAATCGGCAGAGTTTTAAGCACAGGCAGCTGTTTAACACAAAACCCAAACTTGCTTTTATTTGTGGGAGCGGAATTTCACCAAACAAGGTTTGTTTAAGGAACGTGGTGAAATGCGACCAGCCACAGGCTGTGTAACCCACTCTGACCTGCTGCATTGGTGCATGGGGTGTAGCCAATACAGGGTGCCCACACAGGGTGCAGCCGAGTCCCAGAGCAGCTGGAGACACCAGGTCCAGCTAACCCGAGGCCGTGTGCTCCCTCCTGATACCGTTCCCTCCCGGCTCCGTGGGGTCCCGCGTGCTCCCACAGAAGCCTGGGCACGTTCAGTATTAAGTCAGTAGCAAAGAGTCAGGAAGGGTATTTGCTAGCATTTCGGCAGGAGAGTTTATTACATCTTCACTGCCGAGGGTCGCAGGGGCAAATCCGAGAACAATGGCTAACTTTGGGTTTTTCCCGGGGCCGGGGAAAGGCGGGATCAGGGAGCGGGGACCAATGGGAGAGCCCCGGGGGAGTGATGAGGGGCCAAGGCCAGCAGCCAACCGGGGAATTTAAACTGGAATAGATTAGTTTAACAGAACCATGCACCCTGGGAAAAGCCTTTTGGTCGCCTTAACCTAAAGGTATGTTCACCGGCCACCACACCCTCCTGTGTTTGCTCCCTCCCTCATGCAGTGCTGTGGTGACATGGGACCTCAAAGGCAGCTGGAGTTCCCTCTGCCTGGGAGCAGAAGATGCCCAGAGTTAAGCTGTGCTTAATATCTTGGCTTTTGGAATGCAAACTGCAGTCTGCGGGGTTTCTTGCACGGTATTGTTTCTTGTGCTTTTGTGGGGAGGGTGTTGGCTTAAAAGATATCCACCAGAAGGAAAGGAGAGGGTTATGGGGAGGGCCATGAGGGCATCAGCACTGATACATGCTTGTGAAATTGTGTGTTTCCAGTGCTTTTCCACTTCTTTGGTTCCTACTTTATGCTGTGCCTTTCTGATAAAGTTCTTTCTAATAATGTATTTCCCTCAGCCTGTGTTTGGGTGTTACCACTCCTAGGATCAGCAGTACCAAGGGTTTGTAGTCTTGCTAGTTGGAGGGCTGTTTAGTGCAGTGGGTTTGGTTTTTGTTTAGTTATTTTGTTTTTTTTTTTTTTTTTTTTACAGCTGCATGAATCTGTCCCACTTTATGCCAAGTAATTACTACTGAGCTCTGCAAAGTCCTCTCTTTGCACTAATAACTCAAGTATATGCAGATAGCTGTTATGTTTGTTCCTCCTACCATTCTTTCTTGATATCATGATATTATTACCAAGGGAAGTCTAAGTAAGCCTGCCAACGCACACACACACCCCCACCCACACACACCCCCACCCACACACACCTGCCCCTGCAACCAAACCAGAGCCCTCCCAACAGTGTTTTCAGTGACATGCAAACTCTGTCATGACTATCCTTAAGGGAGTACATCTGCTGTTGTCCTATCACCAGTCATCTCCTCCTTATAGCTTTGCTTTCCTCTTGGGCATGCAATCACATAGCTGCCTTGTTTCCTGATGTTCTGTGTGATACATCCTCAGGGTTTTGAAAAGATCTGTACCTTCACCAACCTGTTTTTTCTTATGATGTTTCTGTGTCCATTTACCATCTCTTCTTATGTTCTGTTTTGCTCAGTTATCTTGCTTTTTCCTCTCTGCTACATGACCACCCTATTTTGTGCTGTCTCATAGTTCAGACATGAGATCTGATGAGCATTTCCCATCTCCTTATCTCCCTGCCCCTTTTTGTTTTCCCTGCAGACTTTTGCAGACTCACTTTGGTTAATTGTGCTTGTGTTTGGCAAGAGCTGCTGGCACAGGCTTTAACACAGCTTCTTGAAGATTCACAGCTTCTTGAAGAAGCTTATGTCTTTTGGTTTTCTGGCTGCTTTGTGCTTTTAACTAATTGATCACCTTCACCTCAGAAGTATAGAGCTTGTCGTGAAGAACAAAAATCCATGATTTCTTGAGGGATACATCACATCTTGTGTAACAGTATTATAAAAAGTTTTGCTTGTTTTTTGCTAATGCTAACCTAGATTTTGAATGGAGGCTGATGTTCACTGATTATCCAAATCCTAATGCTTACTTGTTGTATGAACTTGCTCTGCATGCCTCTGTCTCAACATATATTTCTAAATAACATTAATAGTTATTTCTTACACAATTGTATAAAAAATTCCGTGTAAACAATTCTATAAGCAGGTATTTTTCATTGGTTTTCATCAAGTCACATTTTGCCAGCTTTCTTGCTTTGGTTTCTGAGGTTTTGGTTGTTTGTTTTAAATAAATAAATGCAAAGAGTCTCTTTCCAGGGTGAAAACCTGAGGGGTGAGGTCAGTCCTTCCAGGATTAAGTTCTTATATGCAGACTCAGTTATAGAAGGAGAAGTATTGCCATCCATCCTTGCAAGGAGCAATGGAAGATGTGAAGAATTTGCTTTTGCCTGGAAGCAAATATTTTAAAACAAACAAAATCTGCACTTGATATTTGCTTCCAACATAAGCAGTACCATTTTTGGTACTAGACCTGCTCTCAGTGCTGTTAAAAATGCTGTAAATTAAACATCTTAGAGAACAACCTGCTATAATGAAAAAATAATTAATGTTGACTAATATTATATGCTGTATAAAATTTTGGTCAAATTCTCAATTAAAAATATGTTAGTAATTACTTTCCCACCTTTTTTTCTTGCAGAATACCATCAGGTTTAACTTTTTGTGAAATACTGTATTACCACTAAAATGATTCGACTTTCCAATGTCACTGAGAGGCTCAGAAGTTTTCTCTTTAGCAATAGCAAAAATGAAATCTCTTCCAGGTCCTCTGAATTACATCTATATGAACAATTCCAACATTTAAAAAAACGTTGTTTGCCTGAATTAAAAAAAAAAAAAATGAGACTGTTCAGGGACAGAGTCATTAGTGGAATCATTTAATGTGCTTTGTTATGCATTTTATGAGCTTTCTGTGTGTGCTATAGGATATCCAGCATTAACAGCATTGAGTTCCTGGGGGCAGTAGTAACATACAAATAATTTTGTGCCAGTATCCTTTGTGTTCATCTGTGTTTGTGGTGAACAGGAGGTTGATTAGTCTAAACTTTTCCACTGAATTTTTGAGTTTTGCAATAGGTTTAAATGGAGGAAGGTTCAGGCCCTATCACAAGTTGTCTTCTTCCCACTTTCCTGGCAAGATAGCATGTGCTTACTCTTCCTGTAAGTCATTGGCCACATGCAAATGAAGACAGTACTCAAAATACAAAACTATTTAGAAAAGCTTATTTAATCAACTGTGCTCAGCAAAAGTTTTCTGTGATTCACTGAAGAAGAATTGAATCACATCTAGTTCCAATTTGGAAAAAGGGCTGATAGATAATAGGGAGCCTTTACCTGGCAAATATCCAAGCTGAGCTCAATTTGAGTCACTGCCTAGCAAGTCTTAGTGTCTAAAAGTTTGTCAGACATAAGGAATATTTTATAAATTAATCTCTCATGCTTGTCACTTAATACTGCTATCTTCCTAGACCTTCCTTTGCAAACAAGAGGTTTATCTCAGTAATAATAATATAGTGTAATTAACTGGATGAGTTTATTAATTAGCATTATAAAGCTTTTAAATTAAATGTAATGGTAAAAGGCCTCCCAAGGTCAAGCCTTGCTGGAGATGGTTGTGTTTTCATACATCAATCTAAACAGATAAGAGTCTGCTAAAAGATTAGTGCAACTGGTGCTTCTCTGTTTCACTGCTTTACAATCCTGTGATTTGTCATCAGCTTTATCTGCATTAACAGGTGGATTTAATCCTGAATTTCACCTTCTAGTACTCAGATGTAGAATTGGGAAGGCAGTCCTATATGGCCCAAATCCTGAGTCTTCATCGGACTGAACGTGCATTCCAAAATGTACATTACATTTCAGAGCACCCTGTGTGCATCTGTGGTGCTACAAAGAGCCTTCCACTCTTCATGTAGTTGGTTTCACATCTGTGAAGTCTTTTCCCCTGGACTCTATTTGCTCTTGGACCATTTCTGACTGACTGTGAGAGGCTGGTAAAGCTCTGCTGGCTTGTTTCCTAATCTATTCAAACAAGTTTCTCGCCCAAAGGATTACCTGGACTGAACCCCCTCAGCTACCCAACCCTTAAGCTACTGCTGTGCCTGACTTCTGCTCCACCATGCAATAACACGGGGCATCAAAACATCTAGTGTTTAAGCTTGGCCTTAGGGCTGCTCTTGATCTAACTTTTACCTGCGTAGATCCCATTTGGATATTTTCCTCCTTGGAGTGGCCTTAGCTTCACTGAGATAATACAATTTCTACACAGAGAAGTGACATCAGGACAGCTAGGATCATTACTCCACGTGTAATTATGAACTGGACAGAATTTATGTGAGGCCTCAACGGAGAATGTGAAGCTTGAGCTCCTGATGTGGTAGGCCTGTGTGATGTCATTCTTCTCTATATCTCTTGTTTGTTGCTTTGATTTAAATTTGATCAACAGCTGTCCTGCAGGCACTTTTAATCTTCTATTGAATTGGAAAATTAGGAAAAAAGGAGGGTATCTTGAGTTATCTGCTACCATAGTCCACTTTGTTTGGAGAAAAGCTTAAACTCTCTCTTCCTGCTTTATTTGATGAGTCACGTTTCTTGTTAAATGTTGACAACCAATTCTAGAAATAGTAGTTATTAATATCTGGTTATTTGGGATGTTATGTTTACATGTGTCAAAAAGGTCTTGTTCATATCTGGAAATGGCAGTGAAAAAGGACATTATATGGCACTGCTGAAAATGGCTCTAATGAGGAGAATGGTATCAATTACTGCCTGGCAATCACAATACTGGAAATTGTAGAGAACTATATGTTGGCACACCAGGGGTTCAGGCCAGCAGTAGAGGCAAGGGTGTGCTTGTACCAGGCGTGCGGGTGTCCGGATGTGCGTAAGCTTGAGCGTAGCCCTGTGCCATCAAAGGTACCTGCACAGGTCTGCTCCATATTGCTGGCTGCACTCACTTGTTTCCAAGGTGAGGGGGTGCTGCCCCCCTGCAAACCCCATCTCTCCTGCCAGCTTTGTGTTTGGGACTTGTTACCATCCTAACAGTAGAGAGTAAGGAGAAACCTCAAGCTGTTGTGGGTGAGGCTGCAGGTTGTGGGAGGTTGGGGAGTGGAACCCCTGTGTCCCCTGGCCTGAATCGCTTTGCCTGTCACTGCAGTCACCCCTGGGGCTTGCAGCTTTACCTGGTCCTGTAAGTTGGGGTTCAGCTGTTGCAGAAAGATATTGGTGGTGGTCACTGTCCAAACCGCAGCTGAGACTGTTCCTGTAAGCAGCTGCCTACTTCTGCCCAAAGTACGTTGCCTATGCAGTGAGAGCAGCTGGCACCCAGAAGAAGGCAAGGGTGCAGGTTTTCTTCTAATAAGACATTATAAAAAACTCCATTCATAATACTTGCTAGGAGGTGGGTTTAATATGTTCTTTTCTTCTTGATGGGCTTTGATTTTGCTACTACTTTATGGTTGTGGAGAAAATACTGTTTTGCCTGACCCATCAGTGCAATAGCAGTATGGAAAAAGATTTAAAGTTGTAATAATATTGGAAATCTAGCCATGAATTCAGTTCTGCAGAAACGAAATCCAGACAATTATTCATGGAAGGTGATCTAAGCTCAACCACTACTGGTATTTTAAACTGGTGTTTCAGGAATAAAGCAGTTAGTGAAATTCACAGGCTCTGTATCTTCAGGCATCTTGATTCAAGCAACCCCTGTGAACAGTCCTTTTTCTGTGGCTATCTCTGTTCGAGGTTTGCATTCCCACAGGGGATGGATCTATGCAGCACACCATAAGAAATAATTTCATGCACCACTGCAGTCTCTTGAAACTAATTTAACGTCCTATTTTGTTGCAGCACTTCTTTGTGGTAACAGACACAGCTTACAGTCCCTCTCACATGCTGGTCACCTTCTTCCTTTTTTGTTTGCTTTTATTTTTTTTGTTTTGGTTTTACTGCTTAGCATTTAACTGTTTATATTAGCAGTGGTGTTAATTAATGAGGTCTAGTCTAAATAGGTAATAATTATCTTTTTCCAGGTGGTTAATGGGGGCTCCTATTAGTATCAGCAAGGACTATCCAGGAGTGTTTGTTTACACACATGAAGTTGTCCTCTGGGGTGCTCTAAAAAGAATGCAAAATGACATTTTTGAGTGTCTAACCAAAGCCTGTTTTACATAAGTTACTCTTCAAATAATGCAAAGTAATTCAAAGGGTCAGTGTCCTTGTATTCATAAAAATTTCTGGGGCACACCTAGTTTATTTGTATTCTGTGAATTAACTAAGAATATCACCACAAGCTCTAAATCTATGTATCTAAATTTAATCTTAATTTTTACTCCTGTATTAATTAAGTTGTTCCTAGCAATGTTTGATGGTCCAAAATGTTTTTCCCCCCATATCGCAAATATTTTTATCTTGTCTCTTTTTGAGTTCTCACACAGGGATTTTCAGAATTCTCTGCAGTGGGAGTCTGCTGACTTCTCTTCAATTGTGTGCTGCTAATCACTTTGGGATGGATTAAAAGGAATGCTTAAGTGAGACTTCAGCAATAGGTACTTGACTCCAAAACTGAGTTGCTGAAAAGCCTTCAGCTGATACTAGGAGGCACTTAGGGGGGGCCTGGGTATGAGACAAAGCACCCTCTTCCCAGGCATGGAGCAGGATTTTTCACCAAGGAGCTATACCTGAAAACTTGTTTTCAAGAAGCAGGTTTTCTAAAGGGAGTATTCATGAGCTGAGCTCTCTGCAGCAAAAGAAAATGGATTCTCCTACCTTTGGAAGAATCATGGCCTTAAGTTGTACATCAGACTTAAAATATGGTTCTCAGAAGCCTGGTGTGGTGGTTACCATGAGAAATGAGACCACTTAACAAGCATTAGAACATCTTCTTGGGGAACCCTTCCACAGACTTGCAAATGTAACTGGGATGTGGGATGCTGCAGAGGTGTCTCCGTGGCAGGTATGGCTTGCTGTGGCTCGGTGGTGGCCAGGCTGGGTGTCCAGCTGTGCCCCTCTGGGTTGCTGGGCTCCCAAGGTTGATTTGGGCCCATGGATGCTGACTGGGCCATCCTAAACCAGCAGTCTTTCCTACAGAGCAGATTTACCATGTGTTTTTATGTGTGGTGATGTATAATGCTGAAGATTGATAGAAGTGTGTGCAGGGAGGGTTGTTTGCTCAAAACATTCAAAAAGCAACCAACCTGCTTCATTTTAGCTGAGATCAATACTGTGAGTGTAAGGTCAGTTATATGAGTTGGAAAATGGGGTGAGAAGAAAATATCGGGTTGTTAATCTATGTGTTAACAGTGTTTTTAAGTCTTTGTGGTCAGCTCTCATCTTCAGTTAGTTTGTTCCTTTTATAAAAATTCTGCTCAGTCATGGGAGATGACATAGAATATCATTGGAAAAGAGCTAACAATTCATAATTTATTAGTGGATTTCATAGTGTAGTACTAGGGTCACAGCACTTCCCATAAAGGAAAAAATGTCAAAGATCAAAATAAAATGAGTGAAGAGTAATTAATAAATTCTTCACTATTCATGTGTGGCTCAGCTGTATTGTTACCTTATGTTTTAGTATAAGGAAAATGCCAGGATGTAATTTGCTTAAGAAGTTGGCAAAGTGTTATCATTGCTTTATCTTTAAGTTTAATAAGAAACTTTTTCTTACTTGAAGGAGTGGCCAGTTCACTATTTTTCTCCATCACTAGAGGGCTCAGATCACTTTCAGAATGTTGTGCATCTGAGGCAACTTTGGTGTTTAAACAGTCCTTCCTCTTAGTGTAACTCAGGTACAGAGGGAGAGGCGTTTCAGTTCTTCACATGCTGAAGTGTTGCTACGCTTCTGACTTGCCTTTCTCCTGGTATCAGGAAGTCCTGAGTCCATCCTCAGGCAGCTGAGGACATGGCTGTGTTCTGCCCTGTGGCATTTCTGTGTTCATATTCTTTTGGATTTGCTATGATCTGTTTAAATCTCTTGCATTTTGAAGGGATGTTTTGAGGTCTCTTTGAAAATCTATTTTAAAGCTAGCAGATGTGTAAGCATATCAGAACATTTAAATCTCTGGACAGCACCAAGTTCATACAGCTCAGTCAAGATTAGGAAGCATTTCTTTACTGAGAGGGTAATCAAGAACTGAAACAGGCTTCCCAGAGAGGTGGTTGATTCTCCAAGCCTGTCAGTGTTTAAGAGGCAGTTGTACCATGCTTTAACTTTTGGTCAACCCTAAATTGGTCAGACTGCATGATCATCGTAGGTCTCTTCCATCTGCAACAGTCTGTTCTATTCTAAAATGTGAGGTGTCTGGTACATGACAGAATGAGCCATTCGTGATGAGACAGGTTTTCACAGGTCCATCGGAGTGTTGTGTTGAGAGATTTTACTCAGAAAGGCAACATTGTCCCTTCACCTGCAGCATGTGCTGAGGGCTTCTGAGAGGTTAAGTGAGCTGCCAAATGACCAATGGGGAGAGGAAGATAAGAGTGGACTGAATCTAGCTCAGCTACCATGAAGACAACTAAAAATACCTTACTCTTGAAATGGGAATAGGAATGAGCTCTCAGGAAAAGTATCACAGATAGGGTTCAGGTCCTTTCTCTTGGAGTCCTAGTGCTGGAAAAAGAAAGGAAGGGATAATTGACACAAATTCCTTTGACAGCTTCTTTATATGAATTCTTAGACTGTGGCTATGATACTAATGAAGTAATGAATGGAGCATGGCAGTCTGTGTGACTGCTCCAGACTTTATTCAGGCTCTCTTAAACCATGATTTTTAGAGTCTGCATGCAAGCCTGACTTGTGGGAGTTTCTATTTAATGTGTAGGCTTGCATAGCCTACTCTCTAGAAAAATAAATTCCTAAAGAAGCCAAACCTCTCATGTTCTTAGGCATTGAATCTAAAAGAAATTGAATGAATCAGTGACTGTTATAAATATCCTTAGTGCTTCATATAATGTGAGTAACAATTAAATGTGTCATAAATGACACCTAGGCATTCTGTTGTGTGGCTGAATTAAATTAGTAGTTTTGTATTTGTCTCGTGTAAGTTCCTGGCTTATTTCACATCTGGAGTATTGTGGAACCCAAGTAGAAATTATTTTTATTTTTCATAATAATCCCATTGGCAAGAAAGCATGAAATGTTTTGGGGATATCTTGGAGGAGAATGAAGATGTGCTGTTAACCAAAAAGACCAAAATGCAAGCAGTGCTTTGTTATGTCAGTGGTGAAGCTGGTCTGAAGTTGCAATTTGTTGTCAGTGAGGAGTTTTTCCAAATTTGGAGTGATTGCCAGTTGTAGCACTAGCAAGTGAAAAGAAAATTCGACAAATCATTTATTTATCATTACCATTGCTTTGTTGTGAGCTTTCAAGTAGCTAAAGTGCAGCCTCTCTGAGCTCATATTTAGCTACAGGAGGTGTGCCAGTGTGGGAAAGGCTGGTTCTGACAGTGTGTCATCCCCAAAGCACACAGTATATTCCCAGGTAAAATTGCAAAGGACTATCTGCCCACGGATCAGAGTTTGAAGGTGCATATTTTGCAGTCCTGTACTTATGTCACATTCTGTCTCTTGGAGAAATTGGGATGGCCATTCCATTTTGTTGTACAAAAGACACAGATGGGTGTTATTTTTGTCCTATGCGCTGGATTCTGGAAGGCCTTTTGAAGAACAACTTCCCAGTAACAGCTGGCCAGTACCTTGCCATGGAACTGTTTTTTTGAGAATATTACCCTATGCTTCCAGACTCTGTAGTTGTTCTTGGTGCTTTCTAGAACATCTAGAAATGCAGTTTCAGTTATCCATTTTCTCTGATAACATCAGTAAATGGACTAAAAGGGTTTTCCATCACTGTAGATCTTCACAAAATACATTTCATCTTGGTTTTGATGTAGGAGTGATTAACAAATATCTGTATTTTCTTCTAAGTCTAATGAAGAGAACTTCCTTTACTTTGCAGAGTCAGAGAAGCTGTGTCTTAAATTATTTTTCTATAATTCCATGGTTCGGGATGTGTTGTCAATGATTTTGTGGCTCATCCCCCAGAATGGGCAACATCTGCTCTAGGTGAGGATGAGACACTCGTTGTAGGAGGCTTCATAGCCTGAGCAGTTTTTAACTCTGTCACGATGCTATTTGCTTTGCTTTTGCTCTTTCAGTTAAAGCCACTGAAACGCATCCTAAGACTTGTCTTGTTTTCTGCACAAATTAAGATGATGGCTTTTTCTGAAGCTGTACTTTTTATTAAAGTGACAGTCAAGTAGGGAAGATTTTGTTCAATGATTTTATATTATGATGCACAGGAAATTGTACATTGAGACACTGGATAATTTTGTCTGCTGCTAAGGCTGGAATTGAGATGTTGAGAATAGTCCTTCCTTGCACCCTCCTACTAGCTGTTATTCATAGCAGGAAGCAGCACTCAAGAGTTTTTGAAAATTTGCTATCACTCAGGTGCTGATTCACACTACTGCTTATTCCATCAACAAATTTTTATTGGTATTTTTGTAATCTTGTAAAGTTACCATTATACCATTTATCTGTAGTTAAGAGCCTTGTTTTGTATATCTGAATATAATCACCGTGTGCTGATTTGAATAAATTATGCCACAGTGTTCAGACAAGAGCCAAAGCTGGCCAAAGACTTCTGAATGCAGATAAATTTCTTTTGTTGAACCAAACAGCAGAGGAATGTATCTCTGACTCAGATCCCCTCTCTGCTGACAAACGTGAGCTTGCAGCTGGGAAAGTGCTATGGGAGGGAAAAATGAAGGCCAAAGTCATCGTGTCTGTGCACCCTTGCCAGAATTTGTGAGGATAATCCACCTAAGATAATGTCGAAGATTTACCTCAAAAAATGAGCGGAGAAGAAGAATTGCTAAAAGATGAAACTTAGTGTCAGCATGGTCATGTATGATGCAAGTATTGGACGGAGCAGTGAGAGCAGTGTGGTGTTTCTGAGACCTGAGTAAGACTGTCATTCATCTTCATTAGAACAAATTTAGAAAAATGCCAATGAGGGATAGAAATAGGAAAGAAGGGAGACCCAATTATAGTTGAAGGTTAGGTGCTTTAAAATGGGAATGACTGAATCATGCTAGTGTTCTAAGAGGAGAGACTAGAAAATGCCAAAAACAGCTGAAAGGAACTGCAAGGAAAGAGCAAAGAAGGGATAGAAAATAGAAGTTGTTATGGGCTTAGTAAGCACCATGAGCACCTCTCTGAAGAGGGCTCTGAAGAGGACTGACTGAGGGGAAGAGAAGGGCCGAGCTCAGAGGTGAGATGGCATGTATGTATTTTGACATGGAGGGAAAAGATAGGAGATTCTTTGTGAAGAAATGGCACCACAGGTAACTTACCTGAATGGCTCACATGTATATATGTCTTACACTCCTCTACCACACTCCTCAGTCTTTCCCCAAATCTTCACTCTTTTGTAACACTTTCTGTGTTATATTATGTTGCTATAAAATGACTTTTAATGGTGTAATGGATTGTCTCTATAGTTTTCCTTCTCTTGGCTCAATTTGATGAAAAAACAAAGCTCCAGTTTTGCTGTGATTTGATCAAGAAGAGAGAGGAAGGACATGTCTTGTGCTGGTGACATTTTTGTACTCAGTAGACTTTGTCCTTTCTAGTGATGCATCAGAGTGTCATGCCCTAGTCTGCTCTGATGAGACATATGCAAACAAGTGCCAGGAACAGGGCAGGATGTCATAGAACATCAGAAGAATGAAAATTATACATTTTTAAATTTTATTTTTGATGGTGTTCTTACATGAAAAGTAAGGGAATTATTTTGGGTTTGATTAAGACAGCCTTTCTTGTACCTGTGTCTGCTACTGACAGTTCTGCCTCCTTTCCCTGCTGCCATTTCTCCTGCCTGGAGCGTTCATTGCCAAACTCCTGCTCCAGCCTCATCCTGCTGCTGACAGCAGATAGTGGCAGTAAGTTCCTGCTTCTGTTTTACCTTCAACCACTAAACATGTTTTCTGTTTTCTACTAGAACGAATGAGCAATGGGTTTGGTCCAGTTCGGGTTTGAGTTGCTTACTCTGTTGTATCGTAAACCATCTGTAGGTTCTCAGTGTTTGCTCACAAAATTCAGTCTGTGATTCTGTGGGCATTTGGATGTAACTTTCCCTCAGATGAGAAGTATTTAGTAGCTTTGTGGACTCTCCTGCTTAGCTGCAGTACAGACTAATTATAGCCTTGCCTCAGCTGAGAGTGCACAAACCATAGGCTGAAGGACACCAGATGGCAAATCATGGTGTGAATAGGCTCTTACTGTCTTTTCCCACTCTTGAAAGTGACTGAAAAATTTCTAAGAAAGTAGCATTTTGATAAAAAGCTTTGACTTTTAGGTTAATACATTTTTTTTCATAAAGGAATTATATATTAAGGAAAAAGTCAATATGTGAGTTCAGAAACTCTGCTCAGAAGAGCGGTAGTTTGTACCTGCCTGATGCCCTCCTTCTCCCCTCGCCTGAGTTCTCTGTGGTGTTTGGTTCTTTGCTGTGCACCACAAGGTACCCAGTGAGCTGGAGTTGTATCAAGAAACATCTGTCAGTAGGAAGTGAGAGGCACTGAGAGGCATTTTTGAAATTTCCAATTTTATCTCTCATGCTGATGCATTTCAAGTATCATCCCAAGTATGGACCATTGCTTCTAGTTCCTGCTCTAAGCAGGATGTACTAATGCCGTATTCAACGCAGTCTTATGTCCGGGTAGAATTGGAGTATTTCGGTGTTCAGTGACAAACAGTCTTGGCAGGTAGTTTAACCTCCTCCCAAACACAAGTGTAAGAATGCCTCCCATTTTTTTCTGACACAAGAGGAGTGAGTTTTTCTGACAAACCACTTATACCACTTTCTGTAGCACTTTTATTTTCTTTAAACATCTAACATCCAAATTTATTTATCTATTTAGTCTGTGAGGTCCAGCGAAGCTTGGAGCTGTGTGTGTGGGTGTTTCCCTGAAGGAGTTGCCAGTGAAATAGATACAGCTGAGCTGACTGCAGCACTTCTTTCTAGAGCATAGCTGTCAAGAGGATGAATGAATAGTATGGTAAGGATGCAGTATATCTTTAGTTTAAGGAAGAAAACAGCCCTCTGTTTGTGGTCAATCTAGAATTGAAAGTGTCAGTCACAGAGTACACCATGTTAATCTATGGTTGCAATACTGCAGCACCTTCTGATTAGTCATGCTGTGGAACAGGCTTCTAAAACAAATTCCAGGGCACTTCTGTTAAAATGAGAGACTTAGGAACCTAAGACAGAGCTGACTGCTCTGAGCTGTGCTGTGTAAACCTGAGCATGTGTGCTAGGCTTGAAAAGGGATTAATTTGCTTGAAAAAAAGGGTATCTGTGTCCACATCTAATAAATATATTTTTCCCAAGAATTTTCAGGGCTGCAAAATACTCAGGTCAAATCATGCTTGATCCTATCTGTGCTCGAAAATTATGTTCAGGCTAGTAAAGGTAGCAAAACTACCTTGCAAATGGGCATTCATTGGTACCATGTTTCTGCAGAGTGCAATTTACCTAAACTGAATGTCCGTTGTGGGAGAGTTGTGTGTTCCCTTATTTCATTTCAGCTGAATAATGAATATATGCCATTACTGATTACTAATATGTAATTATTACCATGAGAGTCTAATCCCCTGAAACCATTGGTCTCTTGGTGTATGTTCATTTGGCTACAAATGCTTTTCGTTTTTCATTTGTATTTTATCTTTTAATTGCTTTACTCCATTCAACCTCAACCTTTTTTGATCTCTTGTTAATCATTATTTGGAATGAGAATTAGCCCTTAAGCAAACAGTGCCCCAAATCTATCTTGTTTCTTTGTGTGTAGCGATGATCTTGTGTTGAACAGAAAAAAAAAAAAGTTAGCTATCTGTCTAGATTTATAATAAAAATTCTCTTAAATATATTTGAAAATTGCCATTGAAAAACAATCTTAACATTTATTCATATTCTTAACCAACAAATTCTATTTTTGAAGGACCCCAGATTCTATAAAGTCCTGATCTTCTGAAAGCCTAGTGGAAACCTTTCTTTAAAAATAAAATAAAGTCCAGATCTAATTTTCTGAAAGAGCTGTAGGCATCTGTTATGCCTCCAGTCTTTGAAGGGAATGAAGTTTGTAAGCATCACTTTTCAAACTGGGAACTGGCACCCAGTGCAGTAATATATCTGGAAAATTTGACTCCCAAAATCATGTGACAAAACCCCCGTCTCCGCCCTGAAGCCGTTTGAACTGGCCTATAGAACAGCAACAGGACTAAAGGACAGGGAGCTGTCTGTGGTACGCTCAGGAAATCGGGTAGCTCTGCAATGTCCCCCTGGCCTGGGTAGTTGTTTTGTTTCCAGAGGAGATGTGGATGTGAGGATGAGGCGGTACCAGGGTCCTTTGGAGAAGGCCAGCACAGGCATGTCGGCATTGTCATGATAACTTTCTGCACCATTAAGCCAACAGGCGCTGCTTGGTGAAGTGGGCTTCAGAGAGGCAATCCTGTTCCTCTTAGTCAGTAGCATGGCATTTTCTTCTCAGAACTGGACTGGATTTGTAAGCCCTTAATATTTACATTTTTTGTCTAAAATTAATGAGCATCCACCCCCTTAAAAATCTCATTAAAGTTTGTTTTTGGCAGGTTGCCTCCCAGAGTCTTGACAGCACTTTGGGTGCTGATGATCTGATCGGAGTGTCTTCTCATTCCCTCCTCCTTCCCCATCTGTTTGTATCCACCTCTTGTGTTACAGAAATAAACTGGTTGGGGTGAGAACTGATTTTTCTCTTTTTGCTTGGTGCAAAGCTCTCTGGTGCACAACTTCTCTGCAGTATGATTTAGCCTCTGCTGGTCGCTACTACACCATCTCCTCAGCCAAGCCAGTTCCTTGAGCAGCAGCCTGCCTGCTGCAGCACACAACAGTGCAAGTGATGGCCATGCTTACCTATCTGCAACCTGCATCTCAGATCATCCATTCATAGCAATGACTCTGGCAACTTGCTTAAAATCTGAGGTTGAAACAGAGGGAGTATTGAGAAGGTGAAAGAAGGTATGGAAGATCAGAGGCTATGGATCTTGTAGGGAAAAATGAGGTCTTGTCCCTCCTCTTCAGTATAATCTGCACTGCTGCCAAATCATGAAGTGGGGAGTGATGGGAAGCTTGTGCACAGTAAACATGAAAATGTAGCTGTATTTTAAGAAATTCTAAGATACTTCCTAAAATGCTGCTGTCTACTGATTTACCGTGATCTGAGATGATAGAAGGAACAAAGGAAGGAAACTGGAGGCTCAAACATCCAACACTAGCAAATGCTGTACTTATGTGCCTTTGAATATGTTAAAGTTAAGATTCATTAAACAGAGCTTTAGGGGCTGCAGCCATCATTTAAAAACGCTTCTTTAAACAAACAAGAAGTAATACAGCCAAACGCAAGTAAGATAAAATATAAATCAGTGGTTCTTCAGTAGTGCTTTATTAAGGATTTGTCTGTAAGCAATTTTACAGCAGTCTGCATAGTCGTGTCTATACAGTAGGCTTTTAGAAATTAGGGAGATTGTTGTTGTTTAGGAATATCAAAGAACTTTTGTAGTTATTATGTAGCTTTGGTGAACAAATCATTAATCATCTTAAAAACAGCTGGGGGCAGATAACATAATGAAGTACCCCTAGGATGTGTTTCTGTTTTATCAGCCAGCAGTTATAAAAAGCAAAAATGGTGCTTCTAGCTAGTTTTGTTTAAAACAGCAGGAATGAAGAAAGAATTATCAGGTTGTGAAATGCATTAACTCATGGCAAGAAAATTCCTTTCATCTTGAGTTTGGCTGCTGACTGTCAATAACTGAGATTAATGCTACAGGAAACAAAGCAAAAATGTTAAATATAATGACATTTAAAGAAGAGCAATGGCCAGTATATTAAAGGGAAGTGGTTTGAACTCTGTGAGGTTTGCAAATGGAGTTTCAGAAGCATTTTAAGATACTTTTGACTCATCCAAATCACCACAGGAGTAAATTAAAATATATCCTGTAAAAGAAAACTGGTCTCTCTATCATCTTCTCTAAGGGATTGACATACTCCTAATTTTTAAAAGGGACTCAAATGTCCTGATTGTGAAATTCTGTATCCACAAAAATTGCTACATTAACAACTTTCCTGTGCGAATACACTGAAATAGATGCTGCTTTAGCAGTGCATGTTCCATTAAGAATGAAATTGAGTTGTGTGTTTCTTTAGCTTTCTTTTCTGTCCCATAGCTTTCTCCATTTCCAGATTTAATTGCAGCTCTGACAATGCTCAGTGCTGCTGCTCACTGGGAAGTACAGAGCCAGGCTGAGAGCAGGGAGAGTGTGTAACAGTTTAGTTCAGCCACTGTTTTGGTCAGTGGTGTGTCATTAACATAGGCCACTCTCCGTTCCGGTGAATTAAATTCTTACAAGTTCTGCAAAAATTATCTTTATGAATTCTAAGGCTTGTTACCTTGAGAAAACTGGCCAAAATTGTCTCATGGTGCAGCAACTTTGGCAAAGACAGTCTCAACTCCCCTCTTAATGGGGGAGATAGAAGGAATTTCACCTTGAAGAGCCTGGTTGGCAGAGATGTTGATTAGAGGCTATGGAAGGTGATCTCTGTACTTCAGGATGATCCAATAGCTGAATGTATCCTACTTTATAAGTTTCTGTGGAACTCTAAGGATGGAAGGGCCCATCGGTGTAGAGGAGGTGACTGTAGAGGGACCTTTGGTCTAAGACAGTGCTCATCAAGTGGATTACTTAGGATCTTAGGGGGCACAGTGCCCTTTACCACAGGCCTACTCCTGCTGCCTTCCCCTTCTTGCTCGAATGTTGGATTTACTCCATTAATTTCTTCTCCATTAATGTTACCAGTTTCTGTCACCAGCCCAACTGTGCATGTCAGTCTCTTTGACGTGCACCGATTTCTTCTGATGAATTACTCCAAGGCTAGATAATCCCTGTGATCATCTTGCCTGTCCTTCTATATAGCAGAACATACAACTTTCCTGGAATTACTCAGTGATAAGAGGGAGGCATTTCTCTCTAATATTCATTTAATTGGGTGTAATGAATAATCTTTTAGTCCATCGATATTTTAGAAGAAAGCCTACCCTAACCTATAATTAACTGAGAGCAATAAACACATTTTGGATTGGAAAGTTAAAACTAATAGATTCAAATAGGCTTTTGAAGTTGATTAGTAGAAGTAACTAATTTCTCTGGCAATTTCTAGTCTTCAGACACAAGTCTTAGAGGGACATTTGACCTTTTTTCCTGCCTAATGCATGAGTGGCTGTTAATATAAGCAGGATGTCTTTAGTGTAAAGCTCCTCTGTGGCTGTGGGTACATCTAGCAGCAGGGCAGAGCTGTGCATGGTACCTCTACAGACAGCTTGGGCCACCCTGTTGTCTTGGTTTGAAAGACAGGTGTCTGCCAAGGAAGGTGGGAACCTCCCTTGGAATGGAGAGTATGTGCCATCACACAGCAGGATGGCTGGGGGTTCAGACCCAGACAGCATGGGTTTAAGAGGGGCAGGTTGTGTTTGACCAACCTGATCTCCTTTTATGACCAGGTGACCTGCCTGGTGGATGCGGGAAGGCTGTGGATGTTGTCTGCCTGGATTTCAGCAAGGCCTTTGACACTGTCTCCCACAGTAAACTCCTGGAAAAGCTGGCAGCCCACGGCTTGGACTCTTCACTGGGTTAAGAACTGGCTGGATGGCTGGGCGCAGAGAGTGCTGGTGAACGGTGCTGCATCCAGCTGGCACTGAGTCACTAGTGGTGTCCCCCAGGGATCTGTGTTGGGGCCAGTCCTGTTTAGTATCTTCATTAATGATCTGGATGAGGGGATTGAGTCCACCATCAGTAAATTTGCAGATGACACCAAGTTGGGACCGTGTGTCAATCTGTTGGAGAGCAGGAGGGCACTACAAAGGGACATGGACAGGCTGGATAGATGGGGCGAGTCCAACAACATGAAGTTTAACAAGTCCAAGGGCCAAGTCCTGCACTTTGGCCGCAACAACCCCCTGAAGCGCTACAGGCTGGGGACAGAGCCGCTGGACAGTGGCCAGGCAGAAAGGGACCAGGGGG
>VZTI01004499.1:1246-24240 GCA_013397865.1 Struthidea cinerea
TTTTTTTGGTATTGTGTATTTCAGCCTGCGAGTTTTGAGCTTGCTTTGAAAGAAAAGAAAGAGATTTACATGAAACTGGGGGGAAGGCTTAAAATTACAAAAAGGTTCCTAAATTTCCTTGAACACTTACAAAAATCGGTTCATTTTTGTGTCTTGTGTCTCATTTTGCTGCCTTTCCCAAGAGCCCTGCTGGTGCTGGAGGGCCCGGCTGCAAGGAATCAAGGCCACAAAATCTGATGAGAGGAATTCCAGAGGAACTTGACAATACTGGACTGTGTGCTTGGTTATGTGGTTTAGTTCAGCTTGTATCCATGACTTGGGAGCTGAAAACCCATGGGAATCATGGAGAGGCAATGCAGGTGACCAGGGATTCACCCGTAACTGGACTCGTGATTTCCACGGAAGGAAACAGAGCGGAATCACAGAATCCTTAAGGTTGGCAAAGCCCTCTAAGATCGTGACCCAGCAGTGCCAAACCCACCACTGACCCACGTCCCCAAGTGCCACACCCACAGACCCTTGGACACTTTCAGGGATGGTTTTTACCTCACAATGCTGAGAGATGACACCGGGATAAATGAGACCTTTTTTTACTGGTTCTGGACTGGTAACCCAGCAGCACCACAGATGTTCCTCCCAAGCCAGGTCCAGAATCAGAGAATCAGAGGATTCCTCCTACCTGGGGACGTTCCCAGCCCATGAGCTCCAGGGAATGGGATGCTGCCAAGCAATGCAGTTTTCTTGGGATAAGCAAACCATGGTGATGTCCGTCATTAATCTGGTGATTTTTCTGGTGGAATTAAGCTTTTTTGGAAGTGAGAGCTCCCCACCTAAGTGCAAATGCTTAATTCCAAGGCCCTGAATTTCCTCATTTGGTACCAAAACTAGGGAGGAACTGCAGGGAAAGTAGAATGGACTGAAATGGTTTCTTCCAGGAGATCATTTTATGAAATACCCGTCTTGCCTATCAATAAGTGAAATCTGCCAATGTCTTTACACACCGAGGTGAAATTATTAATTGTGAACTTACTGGCTCATTTATTCTGTCTGATTTTGAGTCCCTTGGGCCTCTTCTACCTCTTTGTGTGCCTCTGGGTTTGCCCCTTTGCTCAGGTGGGTGTGGTAATTCCTTCCAGGAAGGTGCTCCTGGCTCCGAGCTCCATGAGGCTCCACACGGGCAGGAGGACGCCACAGCACGTGGCACATTTGTTCCTCTCATCTTTGTTCCATTTGTTTTCTGGGAATGGAGGCCTGATATCCTGATACCCAAATACCCATCCAGAACCTCTCCTGACTCCCAGAGACAAGTGCCATCTTCAACAGGAAAAAAATTCCTAATAACACTTAAGGAAAGCTGCCCTTGGAGAGTTTCCTCCTGTCTTGTGTCAGCAAGAAATCAGTTTCTTTTGGGAGTTTCCATGCCCTCCCAAAAGTGCCTGTTAAAATTCCTCATCAATCTTCTTACGATGTTATTAATCAACATTTGTTTTAAATACAGAAGGACAATTCTGGAGTTTGCAGAATTATTTCTTGTGCAAAGACTTCCACCCCCCACCCCCCCCCCGCCTTATAACTTTTCACAGCCCCTCACAGAATTTGTTGAGCAACCCCTGAGATTCGAGGCTGGTTTGGACTCAGTCCTAGAAAACAAGCCAAGTAGGATAAATAAAATAAAACATCTGGATGTCTAGCCATCGGAATATCATCAGATATCCTCTGATTCCGAGGGTATCTTGTGTATGGAAGGCAATAATCTGAAGCATTGGGCTGTTCATAACACATAACTCTCCGAAAGAATGTGGAATGAGACACGAAATAATGTTGATCTGTGTTGATTGTCTCGAAAATTTACTGTGGAAAATCATGAGGTCTGTAATGAATAGTTGGATCGCTTGAACAAATGTCTGTGCCAATAAAACCTAAACATGTATTTAAAAAACAAAGATAACAGAAGTCAGTCTCGCTGAGCAGAGATGGAGGGAACAATGTGTAGGATAAACACTGTTGAAAGGGGGAAAAAGGCAAATAAGGTTCTAATTAGGGGGAGGGACTGAATAGATTACACAGAAAAAGATAAAAGCGAGGAGACCTAATTGGAAACACAGCAGTGTGGTATCAAACCATCCAAAATATGTTATCTGGGACAAATGGGGGTTTGGATCTTTCCACAGCGAGGAAAAAGGTTGATGCTCTGGAGTTTAGGAGACAGGAAGCAGAGAGAAGAAAAAAGTATTAGTCAGGACTAAAATGTCCATTTCCCAAATTGAGAAAGGCTGTGTTACCCTTCCCCCCTGTGGAAAACTGGAATTTCTTCCTCAATCCTTATGGAAATACAAGAGCACGAAGTGATGTTCAGTGTCCAAGGTGTCCATCAAAGACCTGCAGTTTCTTCAGATCTTTCAGTGCTGGTGAAAAAAAGCCCCAAAGTTCAGCCTGGTGACTTCTCCCACGTCATCTCTCCATGGTGGCCCAGGAACAAGGAGAATTTCCCTGAATTTGGCCAGCCCACTGGAGATAGTAACTACGGACTTCATGGTGTGGAAGCAGGAAGCTTTCGTGAGTGTTGGCCAAAATGGGATGGAGAAAGACTTCATGGTCAGTTTGGTGTTTGAACAGACACCTTATTGAGGGCTTTGCGGCTCCTTTTGGGACTCAACTCTAAGTCCAGGTTCTGAGGAAGGATGGACAACTGAAGGAGCAGGAAATTGCTCTCCTGAGGTTATGGCACCTATGTTTATCTTACGTGCTGCAACTGGAGGCTGGAAAATATTTGTTCTCTGGAATATGTTTGCTCTCTGGAATATGTTTGCTCTCTGGAATATGTTTGTTCAACCCCCCAGTACTCTGTGGAATTTTCCTCCGTGGTGTCCTCGTTGTCAGCTCCAGAATAAAAAGCACCAAAAAAGTGGCCCATTTTCCCCCAAATTCTTTATATTTAAAGAAAAGGGAAGCTGTTAGATCTTGGAAAACTCTCTGGTTAATATTGGCTGCCTTTCCTCACTTTCTGTCTCTCAGGGTTGTGATTTCCTTCAATTAAGGTTTCAGCTTTGAGTTTTGATCCATTGAGAGTGAGCAGAGATTCATGAGACCCCCTCAGGTGCCCGAGTCCCGCAGCAGTGGGTTCTTCCTTTGAAGGGCCATTCACAGCTTTGGAAATTTGTTTTTTAAAAAAGAAAATCCCTTTTCCAAATGGCTCCGGGCAGGATTGGTTTGGACACAGGGCAGTGCTCGGCAAATTCACCCCTTGCCGAGGATGCTCCTGGTGGATTTGGCTGCTCCCTTTCCAACCAGCACTACCAGGCAGTGCCAGCTCCTCAGGAATTTCAAACACAGGCATATTTGTGGTCATTTCTCCTTATTTCATATGGCCTTGCTCAGCAGAACTTGGAACATGTTGGCCTCGTGGATTTCTGGCAGGAGGCTGGAGAGCTGTGATCTCTCTAGGAACAGTCTGTCTGTCTGTCTGTCAACTCTATCTCTGTTTTAAACAAGCTCAGCTGTGCCTGGGGTGGGAAATCTGCCTTTGCTTCTCAGGGATGCACATCCAAAGGTACATCCCCTCACTCAGGAGCAGCTGCCCTGGTTTTCCTGATTTTCCCGTTTATTTTAGTAAACTGGGATCATCTTTGTCATGAGTCCCCTTCAACCTGCTCCATAGATAACTTCTGGAGAGAAGCTGCCTTGCATTTTTGATCTTTTAGAAAGGGAAACAAATTAAAAATTTTGAACGTGGCCTTTTCCTCTGCTGTGCTATTCATAGCAAAAGTGCCACAGATGCTTTTCACTCCTTCCCCCCGCTTCCTTTCTTTCACCCTAAATCTCAATGAATAAACAGACAAAAAGAGGACAGTCTTAGCTTTCCCTGCTGTGTTTTTGAGGGTCAGTGAATAATCAAAACTTTCCAGCACAGTTCACAGCACCTTTGGGGTTGTAAAAAGATCTGATTAATAATGTGGAAATAAATGTTCACGGCTCTGTTTGCCCCATGATGGCACCAAGTGACCCAACCACTCCAGAGCTGACCAAAAAACCCAACAAGCCAATGGTGAAACATCTCTAAATAAGGAGAGGAAAGACGGATTCTAAAAATGAACGTTGTCTCATCTCAGCATGTGGGAAACTTTTGAGGTTATTGCTGGGGGCCAAATATAAAAAGCAGCTCTCCATATGTTCTCGTGATAGATTTGAAGCAGGGGACCACGCTGTGGTTGAGGTTTGCAGCTCAGATATGGAGTGATCCAGTCCCAGAAAAATTTGGCGCAGCAGCCAAAGGTCGGAAATGGTGGCGCAGACACAAATGGAACGTTGGGAGGCAGGACAAAGGTTAGGAAGTAGCAAAGGGATCAAACAGCCTCAGGAGCAAGACCTGAACACAACGTCTGGAGTGACTCATCCGTGCCCTGTTCCCGGCAGGATACAGGATGGAGTTTGGTTTTAGACTGGATATTAGGAAAAATTTATCCCTGGAAAGGGTGGTCAAGCATTGGACCAGGCTGCCCAGGGAAGTGGTGTAATCACTCCTGTCCCTGGAAATGTTCAAAAAACCTGTAGACAAGTCATGGTTTGTTGGTGGACGTGGCAGTGCTGAGGCAATGACTGGACTCGATGATCTGAGAGGTCCTGTCCAGCCTTCATGATTTCATGGTTGTCCCCTCATGGTTCAGCCCCTCCAAGCTGAGTTTTCCGGGATTCCTGGTGGGAGCTGGCTTGGTTTGCCAGGCTCCCTCCAAGTCCCCGCATGTGGGATCCTCCATCACCTGATGTACTGATGGTCTTCCTTTACTCCCACTTCCAAGACAACACTTTCCCTGGAAGCCAGAACATAGCACAGGGAAATTCACGTCAGAGGAGGCTTCAGCTCACCTTGTCCGACCTCTTTCTCAAAGCAGGGTCAGAGATGAGGAGAACTCACAGCCAGTGAGAGGCTGGGTGGGATGAGCTCTGACTTTATGCTCAGTTTTTGTGAAAGGACGATGAAAAGGGACAATAGGAAAGATTTCTTATCATCTGATATGAAGGGGAGCCTTTCATGAGTCAAGCACAGTGGCATCCCACTTGTCACCCCCAGCCCTGGGACAAGCAATGATGTCAGGCTGGCAGAATTCCTTGGAACCACTGGAAAAGCCACTGGTTTCAAAACGACCCAAGGCTGTGAAGAAGAGCCCTTGTTTCTGTGGATGCTAAAAAGTCAGAAGCAGAGAAATTCTTCAGCTTTTTGTCAGTATTTTGTGAGAGCATCGCTTTCACACGCAGACTAGATGAAAGCAGCGAAGATGGTTTTGTAAACTAATTCTTTATCTTTGCACCTGGAGTCTGTTGCGCAGTGTTGTTATGGTACGCTGAAGAAAACATTTTCAAATGGGTGTTGTGTAGCCTCCGCCAATCATTCTGGGAGGTGGTTGATCAAGGGACCAATGGTACCATGCTACTCCTGCGAACCAGGTTATAGAAACCGATTTATAATTAATTAAAGAGCCATTTTTTTCCTGAACTTGGATCGTGTCATTTCTCGCCGTTCTCGGTACAACAGCGACATGTTTCTCTCGTTCCAGGGATTCTGAATTCAGCATCGCTCATCATTGACAGGGAATGAAATCAAAAGACAGAATTCTGGGAGCAGAATGACAGATCCAGAGCCAAATTAGAGTTAAAGGACAGAGCTGGTGCTGAAGACAACACTGGGTAGGTCTGGCTGCTCTGGGAAGTGTTTTCAAGGTCTCCACTGGTACAAAATTACGTTTTTTTTGTGGCTTGTTGCACCCTCCGATGTGTGCAATGGCACCATCCTCATTCTCCAAGTGGAAACTGGGTCTGGTATAAAGGAAAGAGGAGGTGTAATGTTAATTTCAGACAATATTATCCATCTAATGAGATATATAAATGAGATTTTAATAATTTTTTTTTTCCTTTAGAGGGCAAATTAACTGATTCCACAGGAACTTGTCACAAATTAATCTTTATCAGAGCATCCTTCTGAGGATTAGAAATGGAAGAGAGGCGAATCGAAGTGAGCTGAACACTTCATTTCAGAATATTGCCTCTGATTTGCAAACCTGTTTTGCTGAGAATTCTTTTTCCAACATTAAAGCAATAATTTACGCAGCGATAACAATGACAGAAGCCTCCAAATTAGTTAATTATTAGGCCTTGGACACTCCAGGTTCTGATATAAACTCATTTTCCCCTTTGAAGCCTGTAATTTTTACTCTCTGCTCTTGATCACAGGCTTCTCACTGGGAGCAGATGAGGCTTCAGAACAGGTTACCAGGCTTAGTGTGATGGGTGCCCTTAATGACTCCTGCTCAGTGATTTTTCCAGCTTTGTTAACTCCACTTGACGTCCTGACCTGCTTCTCCCAGATCCACGAAGCTGCCACGTCTCCTTGGATGTTTGTCTTTGCACAGAGCCCTGAGATTTCCCTGAGGCTGAGTTATCAGCTGGTTTTCATCTCATTTCAATTTTTTTATTATTATTATTTTTTCCCCCTCCTGCTTTCCTGGGCTTTTGTTTAGATCCAGAAAAATCAGTAAATATCCCAGCAAAAGGCATTCCTGGAAGGTTGGGGTGCATGGAGCCACACGAGCCATTAAAAGTGTCTGCAGGGCACAGTTCCCAGGCCGTGGACGCGGGGGTGGGATTTCTCTCATTTTAATATCAGATGTCTGCAAATTATTGAAGTCTGTGCAAGTCACTCAGTTCTGCCTTTACAGCCTCCAGACACCCCTTCCCTCCCCGGCCTCCAGGTTCAATTTCATTCAAGGCCTCTATAAACCGGTTTAAAAGAAAAATAAAAGCGCAGCGAACCAACCGAAAACACCCAAAATGGGTTTTCCTTTGCAGCAGGTAAACTGTGAAGGCTGTCAGACAGGGCTGTCTCCGGGCATCTCAGGGATTTTTAAAATCAATTTTACTTCCAGCTGCTGTCTCCTTTCCTAAGCTTTCCCTCACCAGAGACTCTCTTAACCCCGGCCCATTCCAGCTGACTGAGAGCCCTGCAAGTCAAATAGAGAGCAGCTACATTTTCAGCAAAGTAGGGTCGGTTCTGGTTTGATTCAAAATGGAAAGCCAGGTGCTTTAAGTGCACTTTGCAAGACGGGGTTAAGTTACAAAAATAAACTTCCTCGCCCTGGCACAAGCTCGTGGAGAAGGAGCAAAAGAAAAATTATGCTCATCCAATTCTATACAGCTTGGCAGGAGATGGGAAAAGCAGAGCAGGGTTTCTAGGAAAGCTCAGGGAGAGTCACTGCTTAGAAAGCTGATCTGGTGAATTTTGCTTTTTACTTTTTTTTCTTTTCTTTTTTTTTTTTTCTTTCCTGGATTCTCACAAAACCACACAGGCCAGGAGGGATTGACTGCAGTGTCTGCCACAGTGCACCGGTCCAGAAAGAAGCTTTGTGAGGATGATGCTGTGTGTGCTGAGCGTTTCTGTGGCCCAGCTTGAAGAGATAAAAAGAAAGTCCTGGAGTGCAAAGAGCACCAAAATCCTCTTAGAAGTTCCAGCCGTGTGGGAAGCCAGACACAGCCCATGGATGTCTTTATCTATACTGGCAGTTAGGAAAATATTTAAAGTTATGACCTTAAAATGAGAGTCAAATCTCTCCAGACCCCTTGGAAAGACAAGGATCGGATTGGGAGGTGTGAAACCCATCCCGTTCCACTTTTCTCTCAAGCTCCTCTCTTCCTGCAAAGCATCTGGACCTTCTCCAGGTGTCCATGGTCCTGGTTATCCAGGAGCACTCATCCAGGTCTCTGCTCCTGTTTTTCCAAGGAATTTGGTGCGCACTGATGAAGAGGGTTGGGATCCTTGTGGGGTTTTGCTTCACATCCCTGAGCACTGGATGACGGGGCTGGGACTTTTCCTCTGGTACAGGCATTGACTGTGATCCTCTGGAACAGGTGAAATCAAGGGGAACAAGGATTCCTTGAGCATTTTTTTTCCTTCATGACCCCGGCAGCAAAATGGAAACTCAGGGAGAATTAATTTATGGGTATTTGATATTCAGAAATAAGCACTATGTGGATAAATCAGCAAATGCTGATGTTTAAAGATAGCTCTGCACAAAAATAAAACTTCATGGGTGCTTTGGTTTTCAGGAGCGTCTCAGATGGTGTTGGACACCTTTGTTTGGGCAAGGTAACAAAGGCCTTTAATCACCATGACCAGCTTGGAGAAAGGGGAAATGACTCTCCCTTTAAAAAAAGCTGGAAGCTTTAAAATTGTTCCAACATTTTGAGGGCCTGACCATGCCCTCAATCCCACTGGGAAGATGGAGCAGTAATCACAGGACTTTTTCACTTGCATATTCCATATAATGAAGGAAAAACAAGGTAAGAACACATGGATACAACCAGAATGGGGAAATCCAGGGACTGCAGGAGTTGTTGTCCCAGTCTTTACCTGGAGGGATTTTTAGGCATCCCTCACTGTGGAAGACACGTAAATAGGAGGAGCCATCAGGCTTCTTTTAAAAAGAAAATCAAGCCTTAATCCTCAGAGGTGCAGAAGAAACCTTAAAGAGGCAAAATGGAAAAAAATTCCAGTACGAGAAGGCAAATAAAGAGCCTACATTTATTTTTGCAGAAGTCTGATGAAGTTTAAGTCCATAATAAGCCTGGGCTGGGAGGGGGGATGGCAGCAAGAGGGGCTGACTCATGTTTTTTGAATGTTTGGGGTTAGCACCAGTGTGTTTGGCGAATTCTTCTGTGTACTTAATATGTGTGAAGGAAATTATAATTGGTCCATAGATGATTTGTTAACTAAAAATAGGGGCTAAAGCTGTAAAAATATTTGTAACATAAAATTTCAGCAGCTCTTCATCATTCTTTAATGCTTTCCCCCAAACACGTTGCGAACTATGGGGTCTCTAAACACCTCTCCAGGGTAATTTATTGGAGGGCTGATGGCAAAGCTGAAGATGAATTTCAGCACTTGGGGTGAGATCTGCAAAGGCAGCTGAACCAGACGAGGACCTACCAAGGTAATGGAGCAGCTCCTTCTCCATCACAATGTGGAATTCCCTCGCTGACCTCGGTGTTGTCACCCTGCCAGCACCTTTTGTGCCATTAGAAATTTGTATTTCTGAGTGAGGGAGCAGCAGCTGAGGTTTGGCTGTCTGAACAATCTCCCCTTGGTGTCCCCAACGCAATAAACTCATCCCAGGATTTGCTAATCACCGTTTTATCTTCCCATCCCTAATTTTCCATGTCGTTTCCATATTTTGCACAACTTTCTGCCCATGTTTGGCCGCTTCTTCCTTTGCAAAAATAACGAAAAGAACTTCTTGGACACCCCTTTTTCATGCAGCCCAAACAGGAATGTTCCCAGATGTCCTCAGCAAACTTTCCATGAGAGAGGAACCTCGAGTGAGTCAGCCCTGTGTGGTCTCACTCGTTACGTGGCACGTCACCTCATTTTTTTGGGTACACGTAGGGAAAGTCACAGGGTGAAGCTGGAATTGATTGAAAGTCCAGTTGAACTTGGTGGAAAAATTCCTCTCTTGACCTTCCCAAGCTTTGGCTGCTTTCCAGGCTCATGATGTTCACACCTCCTTAATGCAACCCCCGGCACTTGAGTCATGGCGAGCTGGGGCGGGGGAAATGTCAGGTAATGCGGCCTCAGCAGCCACCCTGGAGGGGACTCAGCTTTTCCCAGCTCTGCCACACTCCAGCCTGGAGTTTATGATGTGCTCCTTGTCCCAGTGCATCCCAACCGAGCGGCGGATTTTGCTCCGCCTGCGACGGGAGATGGTGGAACATGAGCTGCCCCCAACACCTCGCCCTTGACCTCAGCCTTGCTCCCGCTCCTCTCCACGAGTTCTGCCCCCTCCCAGCCATCCCCCCCTCCTCTTCCTCTCCCCAGTCCCATGACAACGCCGTGGCTGGCTCCAAAAATCTGTCAGCTGGAGTTCCTACTCCCTGAAATTATGGGCGATGGTTTGAGGCCTGCTCAGTGTTACCTCCCTGTCACTTCTCGTTTGCCCTTTATTAATAGGTGGATGAGCAAATCCCACAAATTCCTCTGCTTTCCTCTTTTTGCCTTTCCATCTCATCTCTCTTTTGCTGCTCTGCCCTCTCAACCAACCCTTCTCCCCCTTCAAACCCAAGTCAAAAATCAAGGCTAAAACCACTGTCCCTTAACCAGTTTTCACGTGTCTGAAAACTGTCTCAACATCAAGGTTATTTCTTCTTGCAGAAGGAGTGGAGAGCTTGGGAGGGAACTTATCTGGCAATCTGAGCACCCTGCTAACAGTCAGCTAATTTCATTTTTAATTTCAATCTCCACGATGGGATCCTGCAGGAAAAAGCTGAAGAAATCCTTGTCCAGAGTAGATGCCTGCACCAGAGGAAGACACAGCCTCCACAGCCAGCATTGCATTCAGCAATGGAATTTTTTCCTTTAGGGGATTGAATTACAGGACACATCTTTACTCGGGATGGAATCAGAATTTACTCGGATCCATATGACCTCACAATCCAGCTCTCACCTATCCAGGTAATTATCCATCCATCCCCTCCCTGTATTACCAGGGGATGCCCAGCATGGTCTGGTTTGAGTAAAACTGCGTGACTGATGTCAAAACATGGAGGAGTAATTTGAAGGAGAGAAGTTGGAATCATGGATGAACCACAAGCCGTTTGTCCCATGGATGGAATGTCGCAGCAGTGTGGGAAGCCAGTGTCCAGCAGGGCTGGAGTCAACGGTTTCCAGAAGTCAGAAATCACAGGAAACAGCAAATTCTGTCCCAGATGGACCCAGTAGATTGTTTGTTGTGACCTTCAGGCTTTAAACTGACAATAAACGGACATTTCATTAAATAAAAAAATCATTAAGCAAAAAATAATGAAATAAATGTTTTATTAAATAAAAAAAAATATTAAATTAAAAAATCCCTTACATTACAGTTTTATGTTTGGCCCAATTTTTCAAGAAGCAAGGCCACCATTATCCACCTTCTTTGCATTGACCTAAAAAAACCCAAACATTTTATTGTTTCCTTTAGAAAAGAAACATCACCCAGCCATCAGCATCCCCATCCCTGGAAGTGTCCAAGGCCAGGCTGGACGGCGCTTGGAGCAACCTGGGATAGTGGAAGATGGAGTGAGATCATCTTTGAGGTCCCTTCCAACCCAAACCATTCTGGGATTCTATAAAAGGTGGTTTTCAAGTGTAGCACTTGGTTCTGGATTTCTGCAGTCGTGGCCCATTCAGAGCTCCCATCCCATCAAATCCCCTTCCACCCACTGAGGAAGGAGGGAATTCAGACCGTGAAGTTTGTCCTGCTCAGCCAGTGAGAGATTGTGGGGTTTTTTGGAATCTGAGCTCGTTGGATGCGTGTGATGAAGGGCTTTAAAAAAAACGTTTGATCTTATTGTGGAATTTATCAGGGTTTAATAACTCACCTGGGTAAAAATCAAACCTCGATGATCCTTGTGGGCCCCTTCCAACTCAGAAGATTCCATGATTCGATGATTGTCTCAACAACATGGCTGCTAAAAAATTAAATTAATTATTTCCTTAATCAAAACCAACAAATGTTTCTGTTCTTTTGGCATAAATGTGACATTTTCTTCTGTAATTAACGACCTCCCTTGACTTCCATGTGAGCACTTAAGCGTGGGCTTAACCTGCAGCTCATTCTCAGATTCTTTGCCAAACCAAGACTTTGATATCAATTATTTTTCTGCTTCCCCCTCATCATTTCTCATCCCTTTCCTCATCTGTTCCTTCTAATCTCACCTTGTTTTGTATAAATAAACCCTAAATCGATGTCATTTGTCTTTGCTGTGGACAATTGTTTATGTTGAACCAGTTTTGCTGTTTTGTTAAGAGTTGAAGGCAACCCGAAAGATCCAGGTGCAGAAACCCAGAGCTCGGTGGCTTAAAACCAACATGTGGATGGATCCAGTCAAAGTCTCATTAATTAACTCACTTCTTAACTGTTCTCCTGCATTTTGTCCCCCCACCTGTTGCTCCTTTGCTAAATAAAAGCATTATCTTGGTTCATGCTGTTTAAATTTGCTTTTAGGCTGACACAGAACTGAGGTGGGTTTTGCTTGGCAAGGCAAAATAATTGCAAAGATTGCTGAAAACTGCGATTTCTGTGTGATTTTTTTTTGTATTCTGCCCTCACAGGTGAATTCAGCCCGGATCTACAAATGAGGTGAGTCTAATTTCAACTCCTGACTACTTTATCAGTAAAGTGACAAATTTGCTGGAACAGTTTCCGGAGGATATTTGTTTTCTTTTCCCCACTTCTGCTGAGATTTGGGACATTATTTTTCTGGGGAAAGGCCACTTCCAGCTGAAAGAAGCTCCAGGCTTTGCTAAAATATAAATTTGTTTAAATGACTTCTACAGAAAAAGAAAGAATAAAGACACCCCCTGAAAAGAACAGGACCTCGATCAAAATTTGGTTCCTCGGGCTTCATTAACAGCTTTGCCACAAATTCCCTCTGTAACTTGGGAATGTGATGTTACCTCTTATTTATGAATTGATGGAAAATATGAAAAATGCTGCCTTTGTCTCGTCTCTCTGCACTGGCCATCCTGCACTGATCTGTACAGGTTTTATAATAACTGTGGGCAATTAAGTGTCGCGTAAGGGTCCCTTTATGAAGGCCGAATAGTGCGTACATTTATATTTCTGTATATGCAAGAATCCAGCCTTTCATCTCTTGGTGCCTTGATCTGTAATGACCGTGAGAATTCCTGCTTTGTCCCTGAGCTCTTTGATCCAGGGAGATTTCCAGCTCCATCACTTTTGGGAGTCCCTGGCTGAGTGAGGACTTTTTGTTCTTTGTTGGGCCTGCCACAACATTCCCTATTTCCTAAAACACAGCAGATATCTAAACTCTCACTGTAAGGTAGGGCTGGAACCACCCCTGGCCCATTCAGTGTCCAAAACTCAATGGGTTCCTCTTAGAAAGTGGCAATTAAAATTATATATTATTGACACGGTTTGGGGTTTTGCCCCTGGGTAATTTTCTGAAAGCTGCTGGAGAACAGAGGAATCCCTTTCCTTTCTGACTTCTCTGTCACGCTCGTATTTCACAACAGCAATGCCTCAACCTTTCTGCACAGATGGACACGCAGAAAATTGCCGGAGCTGGGACTTGCCTTCAGCAGAAAATTGAGCTCTGCTGACTTGGATCTTCTTTTGTGCACGTGAACCAGAAGGAGAAACCACATTTCCTTTTCTACAGAATTTAAATCCTCTTTGGGATAGAGGAAGAAGGACCCCCAATGGAGAAACGAAGGGTGGGTGTCACCATAGGTCATCATTACAAAATAATAATATAAATTTAATAACAGAAAAGACTTTTTCAACTCCAAAATCATGCTCCAGGCTCCATCAGCTCCCCTGCCTGCACTCAAGTCCCTGCTGCCATCAAATCCCAAGGTTCAGATGAAGTGTCCTGGTGCAGATCCATCTCTTTTTCACTTTTCAGAGCCTGGCAGTCCCATGATGATGCTGAAGTGAATTGGCCAAAGATAGAAAAATCACCAGCTTGCTCTTAAAATATTTTCCTATATTTTCCCCTTCACCTTCAGAATATGGAATAATAATTAAAATATATGGAAACGAGGAAAAGAAAAGCAGCTAAGCAGAAACTGCATTTTACTTCCTGATTTCTTGCTGCCAAAGTTACGACGCCATTCGGGGAAAGGAAGAAAATCTTTTTTTTCTGCGAATTTTCACCCACTTAAACTGATTTCTTTTTGAGTAGTTGGTACCATGAGACACAGCATGAGACACAGTGATGCTGAACATCACTTTGCTGTTCAGGTGACAGGATTTGGCCTGAGCACATGGATAAATCCCATAGCCTGACACAAACCCCGAATAATTATAGGCCAGACCATACCTGAAAACTATTTGGCCACAGACAGATTTGTATCTCCCTGGCTTAGTGACAGGAGGGAAACCAGCCCTGTCCGCCCCAGATTTCCACCTGTGAGTGATTTACCTGCCTCACTGGGAGGATATGAGGCAGCTCTAACAATCCCAGACTTCTGCCAGTCCCTTTTCTCCTGGAACTCAGCAGCTTTCCCGGGGAGGGTCTCTCCAGGACCGTCTCGCTGCTGTAAGCTGAGCCAGTCAGGCAGGAGGTTTTAGGCTGCCTGAGGAATTCGGAGGAAGGGTTTCTAAGCTCCTCAGTGCATAAGCCATGCGAGCATATGGCCATAAATCCCATAAGCTTGGGCACTTAGTGGTGATACAATAGCACTTGGTGGGCTCCTCGGGATAATGCTGCTCTAATGGAAGGGGGATGCAGCAGGAAAGGGCTGGAGCCTCGGGGGCGGCTCCACGGGTTTCGCTGTCTCAGGAAAAGTGGCAAATGTCCACTTTCCGCACAGCAATTCCTCTGGGCATTTGCTTTTTAGAGACGGAGCTCTTGGCATCGTCTGCCAGGAGGAGGTTTGGGGACAGCGGTCCTGATGTCCCCAGGGCACAGATGAGCTTTCCCCTTGCCTTCCCCTCTTATCCCTTGGCTGAGGATGAAGAGCCTGTTCATCCCTCCCTGCTCCTCCAAAGCGTGGCTCAGAGGATCAGAAGATCACAGAATATCCTGAGTTGGACAGGACACACCAGGATCATCCAATCCAACTCCTGACCCTGCACAGGACAATCCCAAAAATCCCACCCTGGCCCTGAGAGCGTTGTCCAAACACTCCTGGAGCTCTGGCAGCTTTGGGAATGTGACCATTCCCGTGGGAGTGCCCGACCACCCTCTGGGGGAAGAACTTGTTCCTGACATCCCATCTAAACCTCCCTGACACAGCTCCAGCCGTTCCCTCGGGTCCTGACGCTACCACAGAGAGATCGGAGCTGCCCCTCTGCTTCCCCTTGTGAGGAAGCTGCAGACCGTGATATTTAGGCTCTGTGTTTTGTGTTGGGTGCCGTGGGCATCGGCATCCCAAAATGCCACCCCTCGTGCCAAACACAAGACACCACAAAGGATCTTTTTCCGATTCGCTTCTATTTGGTTACGAGCCGATCGCGGCATTTCCTTGTGGGGCTTGCTGAGCACCACCTCCTTCCTCCCCTCTCGGATGTCCCGGGGCTGAAGGGGCTAATCCTTTACATTAACCAGCCCATTAACCATTGTGCCTGTAAAAACACCCAGCCTGTCACAATGACTTCTGGCTCTGTTCCCTCCTGCCCATCAACTTGATCGAAGATAATGTGTAAGGGGATAGCTCGGCCGCTGCGTGCTGTTGACACTGGGAAGAAAGATCCCGGGGCTGAAGTGCCACTCAGGTTACAGATGAGCTGGAAAATCCACCCACTCCTGAGAGTGGTGACAGCTTTGTACACAAACTCCTGCTGCCCGCCATCCCGCCATCGCAGGGGCTGCAGCTCTGCGAGGGCTTGACAGGCAGGGCTTTGAGGCAGCCAGCGAGGACAGGGGCTGGGGGGATGCTGCTGGGGTCAGCTGGGTCAGCTCTTTTTAAACCTTGGTGTTGGAGCATGAGTGGAACAAGGTATCAGCTTCAGAGAACTCAAGCTCAGGGATCTGCTCACCCTCCTTTTTGGGCTGGGCAGCGGAGGAGCTGGATGCACAACGGCATTGTGGTGGCCATGAGTTGCTCTTACGAACACTCCAGGCTGTGGTGGATGATCCCTAAAAGCCATCCCAGTCTGCTGCCAGAATTCTGGCATCCCAGCCACAGCATCGGGGCCAGCAGTCTCCCATCCAGGACACCGGCACTCCACTGCTTTGCCTCACAGCAAGAGTTTTATAAATGCTCCAATATTAACTTTTTTTTTTAACTCTGCCAGCTGGGTCATCTCTTTTTAAACCTTGATGTTGGAGCATGAGTGGAACAAGTTATCAGCTTAAGAGACATCAGATGATGGGATCTGCTCACCCTCCTTTTTGGGCTGGGCAGCACAAGGGGCAGTGGAGGAGCTGGATGCATGGCAGGGTTGTGGTGGCCTTGAGTTGCTCTTGCAGACACTCCAGGCTGTGGTGGATGATCCCTAAAAGCCATCCCTGGGATGTGTGGCACTCTGCTCCCAGAATTTTGGCATCCAACCCAAAGCCTCAGGACCAGCGGTGTCCCTCCCTGGGACAAGCCCTGCCTTGTCCCCTCACTCTGACACCAACACTCCACTGCTTCGCCTCACAGCAGGACTTTTATAAATGCTTTAAGGCAAGCCTTCAATATTAACTTTTTTTTGACTTTGCCCCCCCAAAAGTGTGTTTTTCTGATTTTTTTTTCCATGGGAAAAGGTTAAAAAGTCAGCTTCCAACCTGCAGTGGCTCAGCCCAAAGCAGAACATTTCAGTTTTATCAGCTGGCACAAAGGGATCTGTTTCAAATCATTTTTGACAGCATATTAAGCTGCATTTCTATCCCAGCTTGAAGCTGGCCCGCCCATTGTCATTCCCTTTCTCTGGAAACAACTCGCTTTTCTCCCTCTGAAACCCAGGTGAAAGAGCGGAGTGGGGGAATCACTGGGACGTGAACTCGGCTCGGAGGAGAAAAAGAGGGACTTGGATTTTCAGGATGTGGATCCAACAAAGGAGCAGTTTGATTTTCAGCTGATCTGAGAACAGCCCCTGCAGCCAGGTTGGATAAACTGAAATGCAACACTGCAGAAATCCTGCGTGTCCCTTACCTCGGACATTTATTCACCAGCAGGCATGGCCAGACTTCACTGGCGGCTGTGACATTCCATGAAACAGCAAGAATATGGAATAAAGGCCTCTGAGCGCTCCAGGCTTTCCCAGGAGGGATGCAATATGTTGGGGTTAGGTGCAGTTTTCAGAAGAGAAGCTCTCAGAGAAGGATTATTCGTTGGAATAGAGGAAAAGTATTGAAATGGAAAAAATTGACCAAAACTGTCTTTACATTTTTTCATGCACGGCCCTTCACTGCTGATGTGGCAGCTCCTCTTACGAAGCTAGAGAATGGAGTAACAGAAAGTTATCACTGGTTTTCCCAGAGAAGCTGTGGCTGCCGCTAGATCCCTGGAATTGTCCAAGGCCAGCTTGATGGGGCTTGGAGCAGCCTGGGATAGTGGGAGGGGTCCCTGCCCAGGGCAGGGGGTGGAACAAGATGAATTTTAAGGTCCCTTCCAATCCAAACCACTCCATGGTCCCGATTCTGTGATTTAAACAGTCTGGGGACTGCTGTGACTCTGAGTGTGGGAGATGGGGGCAGAATTTGTTGAGATCTAAACTTTCTCCAAAGAAATAGCTTTGTCAAATGGATACTCCGCTCAATAAATTCTTTTTTCAATGGTTCATGTAGAAATAAAAGGGACTGATGGTAGATCTCTGATTACCTAAGAGGTCTCTGTTCAGTTCCTCCTAACTTTGTGTCAGGAGCAGGAGCGGTGTTTCCCTGCTCCTGCCCCGTCACCCATGAAGAGTTAATGGGTCGTGATGTGATGCCAAACACTTCATTTCAGCAGTTTGGATGGGAACCAGCAGCGCAAGTGAAGAGCACTTTAGAACCCAAGCTCAAACTTGCTGGTCCTGTTCCACCCTCAAAAAAAGAGCTGGTTTTAGTGTTTCCTCTGCGTGTCCAATCTAATAAAACCCTGCCTCTCCCTGCTGTATCTGCTGGTTGCAGCAAGATTGTCTTTCCCCAAAGGGCAGAGATGTTGCAAACTCCATGAGGAAACATCGGCAAGGTGCACTCAGCTGATTTCAGCATCTTATTTCCCTCTTCAATGGGTGCTGAGGAGAACTAATTTCCTAGAATGAACTTCCTAAAGCCAGAATTGCCAGTGATATCTGCCCTTATCAGATGGAAATAATAAAGGAAGGGATGCCAGGACATCATCAGTGCTCAATTCCCCTACGTGGGGATGCACTTTTGGGGAGCGAAGTGCTGATAAATCTCTTTTCTTGCCCTAGGGAGGAAAATAGGTGCTGGTCGGTCTGCTGTTATTTGTTTTATCACTTTATATATTTATAATTCTGTTCACTAAGGACACTGGGCATTACGTGGATACATAACAACAGCAATTCATCTTTGGAGACCTCAGTGAGAAAGGTTAGGATGAGGAAGATAGAGAGAGAGAGATATGGAAAAATAAAATAGCACAAAAAGCGGCAGCATCGCATTACCAGCACTTCATCCTGGAATCTGGAGAAACATGGAGACTTTTGTTTTATAGATGGAGGAATTCGACTTTATTTTTGTTCCCTTCTCTCCCTTTAACAAGGAATCCTGAGTTGAACTCCTTCCCTGCTTACGGCACTCTGCCTTTGGCTGGCTCCCCCAGGCTTTTCCCTGCAAACCCTGGAGTGAATCGTTTAATCCCCTGGACGGGAGTTAGGGAAGCTCTGGAGCAGCTTTTTCATTCCCTGGCGGTGGCTGGGCCAGCCCACGCGTGTTCCCGACTCCATCGGGATCCGTTTCCCCGGCGGGGTCGAGCCGCGTGCTCCTGCATTCCTTTGGTCACAGGGGCGTAGGAAATGATCCCACTGCTCCACTTACATAAGGAAATGCCCTGGCAGAGCCAGCCTTGATTTTGTCATTCAATTTCGATGCCTCCTCTCTCCTCCTCCCCTTTTTCTGCTGCTCGTAAAAGCAGCCACGAGGCCACCACAGGAATCATTAATCCGGCGAGGTGGGGAGGTCTCCACGCAAATGTTGCTGACTTGGGCTTTCAGCAGAGGTTTGCAGGGCTTTTCTAGCCTGGGCTTTCCCAGCCTGGGCTTTCCCCTCCAGGGCTTGGGGCTCAGTGCTGGTGGACACGGGAGAGGACTTGGCCCGACGAAATGTAGGAATTGGTGGTTCCAGTAACCACTGGCTCCAAGCAAAGACAGAAAGCCAGGAGGGGAGGCATCGGGGTGAGGAAGGAATTTCCACCACAGCGTGATGTTGGCTATGTGATTCAATACAATCAACATGTGGGGATTTTATTCTCCTTCTCCTTCTCCTTCTCCTTCTCCTTCTCCTTCTCCTTCTCCTTCTCCTTCTCCTCCTTCTGCTCTTCTCCTTCTCCTTTCCCTTCTCTTTCTTCTATTTCTCCTCCTTCTCCTCCTTCTCCTTCCTCTTCTCCTTCTCTTCCTGTCTTGGATGAAAATGGTCTCCCTACAACAGAGACCAAGATCCCTCCACAGATCCAAGGGCAAACCTGCCACAGCGGGAAAAGCATCAGGGATTTCCAGCAGGATGGCGGCTGAGCTCAGGATGGCTCAAAAACACATCCCACTTGCACATTAGAGCAAAAAACCATGAGTCTGAGCAACAGGTAGGATACTTTTCCTCCAAAGCCAAGGTGCTGGATGTGCCTATAAAAGCTGGGGAGAAGCTGTAGCCCCATACATTCCTTTAATTTTCCATACTTACTCCAAGTAGCTGGAGGTCTGGAGTAGTTTACACCATCCAGCTCATTACCTCGGGCTCTGGTGGCTTTACAGAACAGCGAGGTTTACTTTTCTGCCACTGTCTTCACCCATGGCTGGCAGCTTCCGAAAGAGACAGCTCTGTGATGAAAATAGGGTTGGTATTTTGAAATATTTTTTTTTTTCACTTACAGAAAAAAAGCTGTGTCTGGAGCAGGCTGCGTTTCGCAAACATATGTGAGTGTCTGGGCATATGCAAATGTAGCATTTTGTGGGATGGAAACATTCTGGGTTAACCTTTGTCAGAAAACAGAATTACCAATTTTCATGTTGTCGTGACTTTCCATTTTGAGGACTGTTTTATGTGCTGTGAAAGCCATCATAATTCCTTAAATTATTATAATAGGCCTTATCTGTTTCATACATGTGAGAGCTTTCTATTTAATCCAAATTTTTTTGTGACCTCTTTCCTCAAAAAATAATTTTCAGGTTATTTTCATATTGCCAAGAGTGATTTTCTTCTTGAATATTTGGAACTATTTCAAAAAAGAAAAGTTCACATTTTTATGCAGACGTAGGAACGTCTCAGATGCAGACAAGAAAGAGAAATTACCATGGATGTCAGGAGTGTGGAGCTGTGACTGGAGGTGTCTGGTAGGAATAGGAAGGGGATTGGGAATATGGTGGGAAGGGAACAAAGGATTCCCAGTGCGTGAGGATGCTGGAGGAGAGGTGAAGATCATCTGCAATGTGGATGTACAGGTCTGGGCAAGACACCCCATTTATAAGGAAACACTTTCATAATGATCAGGGAATGAGTCAGTACAAGAGGGAACATCCAGAATGAAATTCGTCCCCCAAAATAGGTTGATAAAAATGGATGAACATGAGAAAGGACAGGGAATCGGAAGTTGGAGTCTGCCATGTGTTTGAAACCACCTCACCGGGAGGATTCCCTGTGCTCACTGTCCTTAAGCTTCTCCAAGGAGAGGTTCCACATCCCTTATGATCTTCTGAGACACTGCAGAGAATAAATCCTTCATCCAGACCAGCAGCTGCAGGAAAACAGCTCTTAATAACATCATTCATTGATCATGGAATTCCGGGGTTTGGGTTGGAAGGGACCTTAAAACTCAACTTGTTCCACCCAGGAACACCTTCCACTATCCCAGGTTGCTCCAAGCCCCGTCCAGCCCGGCCTTGGACACTTCCAGGGATGGGGAATGATGACTGAGGAATGGCGGTTGCTTGCTTCATTGACAATTTCTGTCTAAAATATTTTTGCAAGGGCTTTTGCCAACAAATAAAATCCCATCCAGCATCTCCTGTTGCTCCTCATGTTGCATCACTACTCATGAGAAGAGATTTTGACTATGAAATCCATAAAAAGCATCATTATGGGCCAGATTGGTGACTGGTGTCAACTGAAATCTCCAGGGAGATGCTGATTCACTCCAGGCTGGGGATACGTGACTCTATTTTCTGTTTGGAAAATTAGACAAGCGATGTACGGGAAGGCTCAGTCTGGAATTTCCCGTCTGGAAATGCCATCTGGGAAAGGTACGGCGGCACCTAATTCAGTGGGCAATCACAGCCACACGGTGATGACCACAGGGAAAAAGATGTCCTTCCCTTTCCAAGGATCTTCTGTAGTCCTGAGGCTGCTGCTGTCTCAAGAGGAAAATGACTGTGAAAGAAAACATTCATGGATCCATCTGTTCGCTGGCCTTTTCAGGTAAATAACAATCTCCCCACTTCCCATCTGCAGCACATTTCCATATCATTCCAAGCACTGGTAACTGTGCCTGTTTTTCTACCACCTCTCCCCAGAAACCCTCGCAAATCCTGATTTCCCAAAGCGCCAGGGCCATGATCCTGGATTGCAGCAGCGCTAAGCCTCCTGTTGGTCTCAGCACCTGACTGGGAGCCCCGGCAGCCAGAGAGCTTTGCTCTGGCTCCAGAGCCCAGCACAGCCCAAGTTGGGGCTCAGCAGTGACAGGGCCCTCCTAGCATCCCCTTCCCTACCCTCTGAGCTCGGTTGGCACAGGATTTGCCTCCTTCCCTGCCGGCAGCAATGTACAGGCTTGCACCGTCCTGCCGTGAGCTATCCCGTAAACAACAACAAAATGAGCTTATAACTTTAAGCCTCCCAATGAAATAAGAAGCTAATTTGCCCCATCACAGTGCTTGCCATCTGTAAGAATTAGTCCCAGGGGGAAATGAATAGAGCCATTATTCCTAGCGGGCTCTTGGCTGTGTAATTCCTCCAGTGGTGAAACAGTAGACAGCGAGAGGAAAAACATAATACTTGTGTGACCAGGCTGCCATTGGCTAAAGGAGTTGTGTGTATCTTGTTCATGAAATGAAGAGTCGGGCAGGCAGCTTAAGGGGTGACAGACCTCGCTGTCCCGAATGCTTCTTAGGCACCAAGTAATTAAAGCACCGTGTTGGAGGGGAGGCAAGTTAAAGGTGCATTTGTTGATGGCTGAGGCTTGGGAATGGCTCCGCTGCAAACCATGGAAAGTATCGGCCTCGGATTGTGATTACATTTATGGTCCCCCCGAAAATCTCTTGCTCCCTTTCTGTGTTCTCCTTTTGTTGGGGATGATGTTAAAAGGGAAGCGTGACAGCCCCTTAACCCTCGCGGGTCCATCTGAGCGGTTCTTGCCAGGGGAGGTTAGATTCTTCCCTGCTGGAAACTGGCCTGATTCCCGTTTTATTCTACGTGAGGATGTAGCCTCTAATTTTTCAGCCGAGCCGAACCCAAGCCATGAAGTAAAAGGTTCACAAGGATTTTCCAGCCTTAAGTAAAAGTTACTTTATCTGAGAGGAATGAACGAGGAGGAACACGAGCACCAGGAGCAGGAGAGCAGAGGGAGACTCCTGGCCAGGGGGAAAAAATGGATGCTGTCCCTGAACACAACCAAATAACTGCTGTCCCCTAGAAAGGTCAATGTCTTACACAGGAGAGCATATGGAAATTCATCTGCGCTCAAATCTTGCTGTCCAAACAAATGGAAATGCCTTTATTCCTGATGTCTGTGTCAAGGAGTGAGGCACAGTCAGAGAAACTCCCAACATGTGTAAAAGACCTGCCCAACGCCACACAAGAATTCCCAGTTCAGGGACTTTTCCCCCAAACCACTTGTTTTTCCTTTGTCCCATTTACTTTGATGCTTTTTGTGCTTTGCCAGTGAAGAAATAAATGAGTCTGCTCATGACAGGACCTCCCTGATTAGGATTAGATGCACGAATTTTGCATCCAAAATGGAAAATCTTGGAGTCTGTATGGGAAAAAAAAGCATCATGGGACTGTCACCCCTACAGCTGAGGGAAAGGCTGCTCTAGTAGGAGGAAGGGAGTCAAATTTGAGGACTTAGTAAGTGATTCCACATGATAAGCAGCTTTTCTTGTGCAGCCCAGCACCACTCCGTGCAGGCACTGGCTCCTGCCAACTTTTTGCTGCTGACACGACTTTCATAATTTTTGATTTGTTTTTCTGCCTAGAGGCAGAATAACGGAGGAAATAATGTCTCCATTGATGCTGACCTGCCCTGATACTTTTGTTTGCTCTTTTCCTTGATGTTCCATTTGGCTTTATAGTTTATTCAGTGCTATAACTGGAACTGTCCTTTTCCCTTCCCTTCCCTTCCCTTCCCTTCCCTTCCCTTCCCTTCCCTT